>CM051822.1:82477067-82697067 GCA_028451465.1 Erethizon dorsatum
ATCCCTACTAGGCCATAAATTAATCATAAGGAATAGGACAGGTACAAACTAATAGTAAATTTAAAATGCAGAGATGCACATTGATGATGTATCTCCTCTTCCCCACAATATCATAAAACGGTTACTTCAGCTTCTAAATTCTCTCTCAGTCTCTTTCTCTGTCTCTGTCTGTCCTGTATGTGAACAGCCTGTACATTCTTAGAAAAAAATATATACAAATAACCTACTAACAGAGCAACATTTAAAGAAAAGAAGAGCACCCTTGTCCACCAAAGCCATTGCTTTTTAAATACTGGCCACCCCGAGCCATCCGCATCCTGCACCAAGTGTTTCAGTGTGTCTCCCTCCTCAGATGTTCTGCTCGTACCCTAGGGTCGGCTCTGCTTCATTTCCCATGACAAATGGGGGGCCTCAGGAACCAGTGTCACTTCACTGGGCGGCCGCAAGACATTTGCCCCTCCCTGCCTCTAGGGTCTGCATCTGTGGGTTCCACTAACTGTGCACTGAAACTATTTGGGAAAAATAGCATCTATACTGAACATGTACAGATTTTTTGGTCATCGTTTCCTAAACAATGGTACACAAGGGGGCTCCTGGAATCAACCTCATCCTTGCACACTCAGGCACAACTGTACCAGACAGGCATCAAAAAAGACTCAGGCAAAAAGAAACTGTGAAGGGTTCCAAATACCTTTTCTTTTAAGCTATTTTATGTGATAAAATAGCTATTTCTTTGATTGTGTTTTCTTAGTAAACATTCAGGCTGTGCTGGTCTCCAGTACACCTGGTTCTTTCACATTTGAACCACATTAGTGGTGGCCCTCCTCCCTCTCAGAAAAAGGGAGAAAAATTACCAAAACACGTCTTCAATTACATGGAGTCATGGACTTTACCCATGAAGTTTGACTCCTGACCCTTCTTTTGTTAAATAAAAACCACAGGAAACCATTGTGTTGGACTAAGCTCTCGCTCTGGGTCCTCATCTGACCAAGAAAAAAATCAAAATGGAGTCCCACAGGCTATAAAATTCTGTGTCAATGAACCAAAATTAAGTTGCTGTCTGACCCTCAGAGAAATTGGGGGGGGGGATAAAAGCCAAAATGTCCAAACAAGCTAGTTCCACTTAGTGTGATAATGAGTTCTCTCTGCTTTATCCTTATACACCAAAAGCTAACTTGATTTTCAGCAGTCAGTTGTTTTTCTATTGTTTCTTTCTCCTGTCCCTTAGGGCTTACAGATAAAGGAACTGTGAAATGACCAATCCACATTTGTTTATTTCTGCCTTTTCAGCCCTTCTCCATCTCTGGAAGGCAAATTCCAGAGCTGGGCCAATCAGGAAACTCATTCTATTTTATACAATGCAGGGTTTGCTGGTTCTAGAATCAAAAAAATAAAGCCAATTAAGATCTTTACATTCGAGTGTCCTCATTGCATCCACTGACATTTTAAACTACTAATTTACTGTGTCCCTGTTTCTAGTCACCAACTGCCCCACCTTTCTCCATCCTCCCCCCAAAATTTATAAAAAGGATTTTCCCTCATGTATAGGAGCTTCAGTTTTTTGATCACACTCATCGTCAGCTTGCTAAGAAAAAGCAAGCTCCCTTCTTCATGTATTTAAGAAACACATTTTCTTTCAAATAGTAATTACTGTGGTTGCTGTTATAAGGGCATTGGCTACAATAATGCAAGCTAAAGCCCTCCAATAAAAAAATCTACTGTGCTGCTGTGTGGCGTGAGTACTAATGGGCCGTGGTGATGGCAGAGAAACACGGGACAGGAAATTGGCCATCAGCACCAGAAGGGTTAAGAAAATGCTGCCCACTGTGTTGTAGGGAGTGGACTCCGCAACCCTCAACCATCACCAGCTTCACTTGCATTTGGAGAGGGTTGGCTGGTCCCCCTCTGTGAGGAGGTCAGCCCCTGAGACTTTTCACCTGGCTTTTGTCTGCTAACTCTGGCAATGTGCAATAAAGCTTTCCACCAAGGGGCAGCCAGAGGTGGAATGACCCAGTAGAAATTTCATTTCCCAACCAAGGGAACATTTCAATTTCTAGGAAATCAATTGAGCTTCTATTAAAAACAATGACACATCAATGTGCTTTCTACAAAGAGACTGCTTCCTGTTGGAAAGCAGGAAGCCGCCTTCCCCGCAGCCTGCGGATGAGCCCTGATTTATCTGTCCTTCCTGCACCAGGAATCATGTGAGCTGAAAGGTCAGGCAGTTAAAGATTTATGCTTTGTTTCATAAGATTGCTCAGGGACAGTCTCTTTTTCCTTTCCTGTTTATTTTTTATCCTCTCCCAGCCTGTCATCCATTCTTCTACCCAAACTAGACCACAGGAAGGGAAATGGGAAAATGGCCTGTAATAAGAGGCCCGGAGCTCCCTGTCCCCCCATGGCAGGACACGAGAACGAATGAGGACGACCTCCCGTGCCCAGTCGCCACAACCCACCCAGAGAGGGGCGCACGCACCAGTGCACCTTGTAAATCTTTCTTAACCCCCGTTCTGAACGGGGACTTATTTATTTTTCTAGGCAGATGGAGCTGGCTCTTTCTGGGCCCTACAAACTGATCTGTCACTGTCTGCCCTAATAACCTGCAGCAGTGTGCAATAAAGTCAGCTTGCCGGGTCCAGCAAAGGACGCCGTGTCTCAGATCACGTTATGCCTTTTCATTGACCAGATTCCTATATCAGCCACCCAGAGGCTGGTCTTTTCCCTGAAGTATACGCCCCTGTCTCACACCCAGAATGTCCATCTGAGCAAAGCATTGCGGAGGCTGAAGGCTAAGTGTGTTTATCACTGGCTTGCTGGATGTACTCTTCAATGCTTATGATTATTGATGGGGTAGTACATGGAGAGACCACTAGTCCATCTGCTGATACTGTATGTGAGGATGAGAAAAAATATCGAGCTTGTAAGTATTTAACCAAAGTGTATCTTATCAACTATATTGACTTCTCCCCAAATCTCTTTTTTCTTATTTTTTAAATAGTATTCTTGTGATCCTGTGAACAGAGCTACAAATCCATCAGAATGTGTTGACTATTTTTCTACTCCTCATTTCCAGTCAGTCTCCACTTATTACCCGTTGAACTCCAAAGCGCTCCTGCTCACCACAGCTGGCCATCTTCTGTCGCTCGGATTCCTGTGATAACCTCAGCCCTGATCTCTCACTGCTACCCCCACACACAGCTCAAGGATCTTAATTTAGAACCTTCTCCAGAGACCATCAATGCCCACCTGTCCTTTATTTCTCATAGAAAGCCCCAGATCCTTAGAAAGCCATTCCTTTCACTTCTCACATTCATCTGCTGCCCATTCCCCTCAGTGCCTGCTCAGTGACTCTGCACCTGCTGTCAGTTATGTTCCCCTTGCTGGAACAAAACACCTGACACTCATAAGTTAAAGAAAGAGGGGTTTAGCTCATAGTATGTAGAGGTTTCAGCCCATAGTCGGCTGGCTCTAAGGCAGGGCGGCATGGCAGAGAGGGATTGCAGAGGAGAAACGGCTCATGACAAGGCAGGCAGGAAGCAGCAATGATTAAGGAGGAGTACAGATATAGGATGCCCTTCCAGACCACGCCCACAGTGACCTGCCTTTCCCACCAGGCTTCCCACCATCGTCACACCCTGCTGTACAGGCATCAGTGGGCTGATCAAGTATCACATACCCATGATCCAGTCACTCCCAGAAGCCCCATCTGTGAGTGCATGAGGCTTTGGGGCAACATCCAGATATAACCCATAAAACCATCCATGACCTTTCATATCTCCACACATTCATTTCAGTGTTTCACTCCTTCCTTAACTCAGAACATCGACAAGGACTTCTCCTTTTTAAGATCCATTCAAATGTCATTTTCTCCATGGAGCATCCCTCAACATCACCAAAAATAATGAATCTCCCTTCTGTTTTTCCCCCATGAGCCCTCTTTATTCATTCTGCAAAAGAGGTACAAACGCCTCTGCACTGTGGCAATTAACAAGCGCTTCTTATTACGTCAATACCAGATCATGAACTGTGCGAAGCCTGAGCATCTCATTCATGTCTCTTCCCGTAGGAGTGGGCCCAGTGCTGGCCCCTGAAACCAGAATACTCTAGTCAGCTGCAGGAGCAGACAAATAATTTAATTAAAGCTCTGAAAGCATTCGGCTTTGCAGAAAATTGCTTGAGAAGAATTATGTAGATATAGCCTATAGTATTTTCTAAAGGCTTATAATCCAAATCAGTTTCAGACTCTTAAGTTTGGATTGAAGTGGGTACCTCTCTGTAACATCTTTTTCTAGCCTTATAATCTTCTAATATTTAAATGTTTTAATATCAGGACGTAAATTCCTGAGCTTTGTAATGACCATGTAGAGGTCAGCTGCTACATTCTAGGATTTCCAGCATCTCGTGGCCATTCTCAGTGACAGAATTCCGATTCTTCCGGGACCTCATACTCTGTTAGTCTGCACCCTGTCTATAGAGTCTGCCATGATGGTTCAACGAAGTGGACCAAGGTGGTGGTATGTGACACATTCCAAATAAGAATCCCTCCTGAAATTTGAATTTTGAGCCCCAGGATAGAAATACCTGTAAGTTTTGAAGTTTATTCACTTGCATAGACATGCAGAACATTTTACAAACTTCTGGCTACTTAGATACAAGAAACTGTTCTTGCATTTTTTCTTTTGAGGAAAGTTTTGCAGAATTCCTCTTAATTCTGTAACATACACAACATTCTTCTAATGCTCATTTATTCATTCAGATTATCCAAGCTGGTTTTTAGGGCTACTCCAAAGGATGTCCAGAAGCACCCTGTGATTAATAAAAGTATATTAAATCTGTTTATTTATAACTGATGTGATAAATATTGTGGTAAACTCATTGGTTATATTCAGATTGGTAAGCAGTGTATGATGTATAGGAACTCTCGGCTATAATTCAATTATTAATGTAACCCAAACAACCCCTGCCTAAAAGTACTTACAGATAATTTTAAAAAGTCAAATAATAAAAGATGCACATAAAAATTTTTATCCTAGCTCTCCCGATATAAGCAGTTTGGGATACAGATTGTCACCACCTTATGATGATTAGACTTAGGATCTTTGGACATTATAAAAATGCAAAAGCCATATGCATTCAGTGTTTTAATTTTGATCTCTTCCTTGGCTAGCAATGTGCAGTACCAGTCTCTCCTATGTTGCTGGGCAACATCAGTGAGCTGCAGCTCCCAACTGGCCATGCAGTCAGAGGAAGACACAACGGATACTGTGTACTGTGTTGCTGAACTATGATGTTCAGTAAGATAAGAGTAGTAACACAGGGCCGGTGAGAGAGCTCAGCGGCATAAGTGCCTGCCCAGCAGCGCAAGGTCCTGAGTTCGACTCCTGGAACTCACATTAAAAAAAAAAAAAGAGTAGTAACACATTTTTAAATTTTTTTATTAGTAAATTTTTATTTATACATAATACACAGTGATTACATTCAGCTTGGGGGTTTGATACATATACATATACATATACATATACCATCATATCATTTTTTCTCCTGGTATCCCCTCCCCCTCCTGCCTCAGGTTCCTTCTCATCTCTGTAGCGCCTACCTCCCTGTTGCTTAACATGGCTGTTTATTTTGCTCTTTAAATTGTTTAAAATACAACAAATGTTGGGGAGTATGTGGGGAAAAAGAAATGCATACATTGTTGGTGAGAATGTAAGCTAGTACAACCAATTTGGAAATCAGTATGGCAATTTCTCAAAAATAAAAATAGAAATTCCATATGACCCAGGAAAACTTCTCTTGGGTATCTTTCCAGAAGAGCTAAAATCACCATATGCTGACATGCACATACCTATATACAACTCATAATAACTAAATCTTGGAAGCAGTCTATATGTCCATCAACAGATGAATAGATAAAGAAAATGTGGTATTTATACACAAGGGAGTATTACTTAGCTATAAAGAAGGACAAGGATAAGTTTGTCTCATTTGTACAAAAATAGATGATCTTGAGACCATATTGCTAAGTGGAATAAATCAGTCACAAAAGGATAAAGAAATATTGCATGGTTTCTCTATATGTAGCTCCATAACTAGCTGATGAACATCTATGTACTCTATCACTCACAATGTTACACGTGGAGGCTCAGGAATGTTCATTCACTGACCCTGTTCCTTGTAAGTCTTCTTTTTCCCCACCGTAGTAATGGTCTCACACAGAGGAAATAAGGCAGTATGAATGTATAATACATTTAGTTTATTTACAAAAACTTTGAACCAATTAAAAAAAGATACCACAACTCTGCAGTACCCATGAATTTCTCCAGCACACATGCTCAGGAGCCCCCTTCCATCCGTCATGCAACTCCATCCCATCCTGGTCTCATTCTCTTTCAGAGCACACATTTATCCCAACCTCTCTTCATACCTTTTTCCAAGCAGGAGACACCTAAGCCACATACAATTTTATACTTGATAATTTGTACTTTATTTGTATAAACATTTCTCTATAAATTATCAAGAAACGGGAAGCTTGTTGTCAGGACAACCAAAAAGAAAGATCTCTAATGTTCCATTGTTGCCAAATTAAAGTCTTGTTCTGTGCTTTTACTTTTGTGGTTGCAAGAATGAATCCTTCTGCTGAAAGGAGTTTCTTGTTTTACCTTATGATTTCTTACTGGTCTAGCACAGTTCCCCTGAATCTATTGAATTTAAACACAGTATATTTCTAAACTAAACCTAAGACATTCACCTTTTCTTTGAAGTTGATTCTAATCCAACTATCCAGCCTAAGTCATTGTGTTCATAATAGCAAATTCTTGTATGAACCAACCTCAGGTCAAATCCAGGTGCTATTACAAATTAGCAGCGGGACTGTGAGAAAAATACTAAATTTTCCTGCACATCAGCATTCTCATCTATAAAATGGATCTAATACTTGTCGTAGTCTCACGGGAGTGTCATGAGGATTAAAGGAGTCAGTGCATAACACATGATCTGGTACACAGAAAGCCCTCAGTGAATAACAATTCTCATGGAAGTTACGGTGGTGGTGATGATGATATGGATGATGACAATATTAATGATCGTGATGGTAGTTTTGATGGAACCATTTAGGAGTTTAAGAGAGAAGGGATGATCTGTGGTTTACTGAAAACATCCTTTTCTTAGTCACTTACAAACCATGAAAGATGGTGAGATTTAAGAGCAGATGACAGTAAGAGAAAAGAAATCTTCACCAGTCTTAACAAAAATTTCTACATTAGGGAAGATGACCCTATGATAATGGGAAAATTTCTCTAAAGTGGATTGAGGCATCCTAAACTAAGACCTTTCTGTTACTCTAGAACATCACTTACCTTTCAAATATGGGTCTTTGACATAATGTTTCCATATAGTTTGATATTTTTGCATTCATGTTCTACTCCACTGCGATCTAAGAATAAAATGTATTGTAAAATGGTTAGTAGATCTACTTTGGGCATTGCTTTCAAGATGCAGAGATCCAAAGTCAAGTTAGCTGAACCATTCAAGAACAAGAGGCCCAAGGCCTAGACCCTAATACAAACTTTACTGCTCACTTCCCTTATGCCTTTAAATAAATTCCTTAACTTTTTGTGACCTCTGTACTTTCAAATGATGAGTCAGGTTTAATTAGGCTTGTAAATGCTTCTTTCAGTGTTACAACGAAATCAAAAGATTGGTAGTGCTTCCTCCTTTAGGGTAGTGTTGCTATTCTTGATCTGTGCACAAAAAGCTGAAGATACTGCCTTATTATTGAAATAGTTCCTAAAATGGTAATATTTAAAAAAGAACTGTCTATTAATGTGAAGGAAACAGGCTGCTTAAACCCAACTATAGGAAACTGGATGTATGCATAGGAAAGTAGACCATTTAATTGAAAATTTTCTTCTCTTTCTCGTGAAAGAAACCTGAAAAACTGTTATATTCTATAGTCAAAATGCAGTCCTAAAAACTGGTTTGCAGACAGATGTAGAATTAGCAAAATTAGAAAGAGGAAGGAAAATGAAAGGGGAGAGAAAAAGGAGGGAGAGAGGAGGGGATCAAGAGAAGGCAGAAAAGCCTGAAAACAAGATAATCCATGTCTTGCTACTCGAATTGTGCTCTTTGGGCTAGCAATATTGGCATCATGTTCGAGCTGGTTTGAAAAGCGGTCTCAGGACCTAGCTTTGATCTACAGTATGGTAAGGGGTGGACTGATAGCCTCTGGGATGCTGTCAAATGCAACTGCTAAGACTCTCAGCTGAGGAGAGCAGGATGGATACAGGTAGAGGGGAGGCACCAAGTGGCACAATTTTCAGACTTTGGAGAGATAAGAGAAATAGCAACTATAAAGACTACGAAATTAAGTAGCTGTTGCTAAGTACCACTGATTTTTTGAAGAATGAAAATGACAGACTCAGACCTTACAATAATTTAAAGCAAAGTGTGAGTGTCAGAGGTCTCCTTGGCAGCATTTCAAAACAAAATTCTCATCTCTTAAAGCCAGAGGGGAGAAACAGCTGAAGACTAGGAAGAAGGCATAAATGTAACATTGTCTGATCTTCAGAGAATTCTTGGCCCAGGTAAACCTCTTATCATGCTGCAGGGCTCCAAGAGGAAAGACTGGGGCCTTGGAATTTGAGACAGGTAAATGCATCTGTGAACCTGACACCCTCAATTTCTCTGAACCAACTAGGCTAACAGAAGTGGAGCACCTTTTTTGGAAGAGAGACCATTCCCACTCTGTTGAAGATACGCAAAGGCCTCAATGAAGGCAGGCGCCAACCAGAACGGAATCTGCCTTCTCCTCACCTCCTCAGCACTAGACCCTTCATAATAGTCAAATGTCAGCATTGTCAGTCAGCGGAAGTGATGAATATGGTAAGGAACTAGAAGATTATGTACCGAAGTTGCTATAGGACCAGGGTCACATTTTGGTAAGAACAAAGAGAATATATCTGGGACTGAATTTTGAGGGTACTGAACCAATAAGGGTAGGCTATAATGGTGGGTAGGGCACTGCTTACAACATGGGGAAATGCTCTTGTAATTCAGTATGTAATTCCTTGGCAAAACTGGTAAATGATGCTTCTAAAACACTGGTGACTCTTAGAAGCTTGGAAAGGTTAATAGTTGGTGTTAAACCAAAGATGGCAGAACTGACATGGAAAACTATGAGAAAGAGTTCTAGAGTAATAGAAAATGAAGTATGCTAGAATGGACCCACCATAGAAGACTGAGCCATCCTCCAGCTATTGAATACCCAACAGCTGGTTATTTTTGTTAGGATGGCCTGCAGCACACTCCGTTTATTAAACCAGCGAGAACACACCAGCCTCACCATGAAGCTCGGCAGCGCCTGTCCTCTGTGGGCTGAACTCCTGGTAGGAGCAGTGCCTTCACAGAACTGAGGTCTCTAGATGCCATGAGTATGACAGGAGCTTGGAAGAGCATGGTTATCAAAGTCAGAATGGCAAAACTCAGGGTATAATTTACAATGATCAGTTGAGACAGCTAATAATTCATGGTGTTTGTTACTAGAGATAAGATAACTGGGCAGCCAAGAAGAGTACTGTTAGCCATACACATGTATATATATTTTTAAAAGAAATCAAGAATCAATGCAGTGGGAGGATGGAGATTTTCCTCTCCAGTGGAAAGTAATGAGCTTTGCTGAGTTTGCAAAGGAGAGCCTGCTTGTAGAGGTGGAGCTCATTGACTGAAGGAGCCACCAGGTCCAGAGGATGAAGATTCCATGTGACCGGTAGCCGTTGTTCTCCTGATGAGACCTATGGTCTTGTACTTGGGTAACCACACAGTTGGAAAAGGGAATATCCAGCTCTTTCCAGGTTTGTTGGATACAGACAGGGACAAAGCTTAATCTGATACCAGATGTCTTAATTACTCTTTTGTTGCTGGGCCAAAATACCTGACACCCAAAAGTTAGAGAAAAGGTTTATTTTAGCTCACAGTTTGTAGCGGTTTCAGTCCGTAGTCAGCTGGTTCCAAGACAGCACAGCACAGCAGAGAAACAGTTCCTGGCGTGGCAGGCAGGAGGCGGCAAGCCTTCCTTCTTTCCCTTTTTATTTCATCCAGGCTAAAAACCTATTGATTGGTGCCCCCCACAGCTAGGGTGGGTCTTCCCTCTTCAAAAAGTCTATCACCCACACCCAGAACTGTGCTAAAATAATCAGTGGGCGAATCTGGTATCAGACACCCATGATTCAGCCACCTTCCAAAAGCCCCACCTATGAGCACATGAGGCTTTTGGGGGACATGAGATATAAGCCATAACACCAGGAGACCCAGAGTGCCACCTGACTCTGTTCCCCATTACATCGCAGGTGACACATGGAGTCTTGGCCTAGCTCGGACTTACAGTGGGATTACCTGGTCTATGGAGCCATTCCTTTGGCCTTTCCCTGACCCGCTAGAGCAGTGGTGGGGAAGCTATGGCACGTGTGCCCTGCAGGCTGTTGGTGATCACTGAAAGCTCTAAAAGATTCACCATTACTGCCCTAGAGTACAATTCATGCAGACATATTTAGCAGTTGACAGACCCTCCTATTGGTCCCTTGTCTTATAGGGTAGGAACAGTTGTAGTAGTAATCCAAGTGGGAGCCCCTGAAACTACACCCAGTGCCCCCATCAATTAGAGTAAGTGAAAACGGTATTTCACCCCAGCACAAGAACAAGACTTCACTTAATGAATTAAAATATACGGAGGTGTTATTCCCTACCGCATTTCCACTTCATTTGCTAGTCTGGCCCCTACAAACACTGGTTGGATCCACTGTACCACATATGGTCACCTTTACTGGGAAAGATGAAGACAGCTGCAGGTATGTAGCGTGTGGACATTGGAGTGGCAAACCGTGCCACACTCACTGTAAGAATCAGAGCAGTTTGCATGCACATGGGATAGATATTTACTTGTCATATACTAAGATTATTTTATGTTACAGTGATTTCTACCGTATGGACTATCCAGACTTTTAGAAATTAATAACATACTAATTGAACCTGATGACCAAGAAGTGTCATGTATTCAGAATGCATTGGAAATACACATGTAATCCATACAGTGAGAAAATACCTCGCATTTCCTACCACAAAGAATGAAATCTAGTCCTTGGTGATCATAGGTTTCATAGGCAACATTTTCTGCATTTGAGAATGCAGACATTACCCATTCATCATGTGGATCTGAAGGTTATTGGCTATGGTTGAGGCCCAGAAAAAGAAAATGCCTGGGCAATTCAGCTTGTGGTTTTAGAGGTTGTTGTAGCCAGTATTTGCAAGAGAAACATTTAATGCAGGACACAGAAGTTTACAAGACTAGCTGACAGTATCCACCCACAGAGTCAAAGGTAGAAGAGTGCAAGAGATCTGTCCTGCTGCTAGCGATCAGAAGAATCCAGCCAAAGGCCTGGAGCCCATGGCAATGTCCTGTATGAGTCTGTGTCAGAAGGCCGAGGAATCTGCAATGGAAGACTGGAGAGTCTGCACCGGAAAGCCCGAAGTCTGGTGCTGGAAGCTGAAGAATCTGCATCAAAAACCAGGACATGACGCCCAAGGCAAAGGCAAAGACCAGAACTCCTCCAAAGAGAACAGCAGCCATCCTTGGCAAAGGCAAAGACAGGGGCTCAGCTGAAGAGAACAGCCAAAGCCCTCTGAAGAAAAGCAGCCAGAAAAAGCTCTCCCAAGGAAAATCAGATCCTTCCGTCTTAGTCTCCTTTTTAAACAGTTCCAACCACAATCCTCCCTAAACTGGGTCTTCCATGCCCAGAACCATGCTGACTCAATTCGGCTGGGTGTTCCCACTCAAGTTGACAATCAATCAATTAACCACCACAGAGGTGGTGACATTTGAATTCCTATGACCGCAGGTTTTGCGGTGTTAGATGTATCTACAGTAGAGAGAATACTCTGTTCAGGGTTTGGCATAACCTAACAGGATGACAGCAGAAACTCCTGTGATTTGAAAGCAAATCCATGCTACATGCAGCAAAACACTATGTGCCATACAAAAGGCAGATCCTGGGACGCCACTGAGTCCTTGTAGAAACTAAGCATGTGACTATACGGGCAGAACTATTCCTCATGAATTGGATACTTTGAAATCTACCAGATCATACTATTGGTCAGTTTTAGCAGTTATTCCATGATAACATGGATGTGGTCCATCCAGAATCAAGCTCAAGCAGGTCTTCTAGGGACACAGAGAGCTTGCTCAAAACCCACGTTCATCTCTGGCCTCTTCCTCACTTTATACTTCAACCATAGGGACATTTTCTATAACTAACCTACAGAGGGGGAAAACGTCAAGCTCGGTTCAACAGACAAATCAGGACAGGTTGTGAGAAAAACAGATGGACTGCAGCTGTACCACACCCTCACTCGTGGGCAGTCCCTGAAGAGAGGGTCAAGGAAATCATGCCATTGGGCAGAACTTCAAACCCCACATGAAGTTCTATGCTTAGAATGTTGAGACTGCACCCAGATAAAAATCTAGAGAGACTCATGAGCAGGGAAAAATGACTTGGACAGTAGCTTAGTGGCTTGGAAAGGATTAGATTGGAGGACTGGGAACAAGGAGGCCCGGAGAAGTTGCAGGTGAATGGACCTTTGTAAGCACAAAGTATAAAGATCTTTGCATCCCTTGTTGCTGACAGTTGGAGAGCATTCATTATACAAGAGCACAAAACACCTAATGGCCAGTAGACGCCTTCTGACTTTTGTCTCTGACTACCCTAGTGCTTGCACAATGGATTAAAAAAGAGAGTAGCCATGGTAGCAAAGATGTAGGCTGTTTGTGATCCAGATGGCATGGTCTCCCACATACTGATATTAATCTAGCTCCTGCCATGCTTAAACATCCCACCTTCCAACAAAAGACAATAATATTGAAACCTTGGATGAGTGACACCCCTTAAGAAAGCCAAGCAGCCATTTTAGCAAGCTGACTTTACTGTTCTGCTTTCTTTTGGTAGTGGCAGCAATTCATCACCGACGAGAGTCAACACAAGTTCCAGGGATGAATGCCTTTGCTGTCCACATGCCTTGTACAGAAAGGGACCTCATCTAACAATGCTGTCTGGAACAAATTTTACCTAAGCAGCACAAGATGCTATGGTCTGTCCCATTAACCTTCTTTGCATAAGTTTTTCCCACAAAAAAACAACCAAACACTGAAAGAAGGATTGTCTTTAGAAGGCATGAACTTAATATGGAAAGAAAGTGATGGGAGATACAAGAAGTTGATGATGGTGGATGGGGATGGTTTCCCATCCAGTTTACCTCTACCTGACACTGTACAGGTGAGTATTGCCTGATGACACTTCACAGCTACTGTCTCCATCCCCAAAGAATTGCTCCCATATATGTAAATACATATTGCTTATGCACTTAGGTCACATGAACTTAGGTCATGTGTGTGCTGAGAGAGAACCTCTCCCACTGGAGAGCTGCGTGGGCAGCAAACATCCGCATCATGGAGTCAGGACCAATTACATACATTTCTGCTCTCGGTGCAAAAAGAAATTGCTGAGCCCCTCATTCAAAAATTAAGAATTTCAAGACAGTGAGAGCAGAATGTTAAGCCAGATACGGAGCATTTCCGAGTGTGGGCCCTGTGTGATTGCATAGGTGCCACACTCATGAAGCCAGCCTTGCTTGAGGACATGCAAGATTGTGTATTTAAGGAGGAGGGGGTGTGTTTAGTGATGTGATTAGGACATTTGTAAATGTTTGCCACCATCACAAACATTTGGCAGATACACATTATTTCTCAAAATATTTGTGAAGTTCTGGTCTGTGATAATTCTTACCAAAGATCTATTTTCCAGAAATACATGTATATGTCACCACATACTCATTAATTTGGGGAAATGATATGTTTCAGAGATTCTACCTGCTTTTCCAGTTTTATAAATATTTGCATACACTGAAGTAGCCACATACCTTCTATTTGCCCTTTAACATATAACAATATTTTGATCCTCTTTTCTTTGTCCAATGATACCGTATAGCCACCTGACACTATTTTCCAAATAATAACAACTTATTTTTTAAAATTGTGAAAAGAAAGTATAAAAGTGTTTTCTGTGGTGGAGTAAAATCTATGTATCCCTCTCAGTCCAAAGTTTTCCACAGACAAAATGCATATCCGAGAGTTGTAAATAGTGTACATTGTACAGTGTGCTATTGCAGAGGGCCTGTTAAAGCGTGAGAGCCGCATAGGGTCCCCAAAGCCAGCCAGTAATAGCTTTTATGTCAAATGAAATCTTCCAGGGGAATACTGGTTGGTGACATATTATTCTGATTAAAAATGATGGGGAGACACCAATAGCGCTTGTGAGCAGTGGTTGGTGTGAGCAGCTCATATATTAAAGAGCCAGTAAGGGAGACAATCAATAGAG
Source organism: Erethizon dorsatum (assembly GCA_028451465.1). Lineage (NCBI taxonomy): Eukaryota > Metazoa > Chordata > Mammalia > Rodentia > Erethizontidae > Erethizon > Erethizon dorsatum. The sequence goes on from CM051822.1 coordinate 82,491,488, forward strand.
AAGTATGGTTTTAAGAAAAGTAGATGCACCTTTGTCCTTCTCAGAAGGTTTTGTCCAGAAGGAGGTAAAGAAGCTGCAGCACTCCTCCTGGGTCACCCAGCAACACCTTCTAAATACCCTCCGGTCAGATTTGGGCACATCCTCGTGTTCATCTGCTTGTGGCTGGATGGTGTAATCCCAGTTAATACTAATTATAAAATTGCTGCACAAGAAATGTCTGAGTGATTGCAGAGGTAATTGACTCAGCACCTGTGGCTTTGGTGTACCTGCAGAAGGCTGGTGACAGGCACAAAAAAATAAGCTCTATCTGCAGCTCAAAGGTACATTTAGGGTGCCTAGCAAGAAACTGCATTACACGCGCTTCCTCCTGCAGGCACCTGAGCCCCAGGAGAATTCTCATCTCTCTCCCTATCTTCCTCCTGCTCCACATTTTCCTCTGTCTCCTAGAAACACACACAGTCACACACACACACACACACACACACACTTTTATAATCTGATATTTTTCATTTAAAAGACCGGCATCTATGTCTAAGCGGAATTACTTACGCTGCCTCTGTCTTTGATTTGCAGCTGTGAATCAGTCTTTTGCCAATAAATCTGATCCAATGGTAATGACACACAGTCTCCAGCCACAGGAGTCCTTGTGCTAAATCTTCTGCAGTTTTCTTATATGACCCATGCTGGTCGTACGGGTTTGATAAAGCAAGACTGCTATTATACAGAAAGCAGAAATAGCACTAAGAAATTTTGGTAGTACAAGTCAGATTGCTTTATGAGTTATTTTGTTGGGAAAAATGGCAAATGAGAAAATGAAGATAAGAAAACAGATAGGGAAGGAGTTGGCTAATTTGGGAGGCCTGGTATTTCATATGGAGACAAAAAAGGTGGTCACTAGTTAATAAATATACACCATGCCCTGTGCCAGCCATTTTGCAGGAAGTGGGCTTTCATTCTTATGTTTGCTACAAGAAACCACATCTCAAAAAGGTTAAGTAACTTGCCCAAGATTTTCAGCTAATGAGTGGCACTGACCTGGTTCGAGCCCAGAACTGTCTTTCTTATAATAGCTGCCCAGGAAGCCCCACAGGGATAGACAGGGGCGGAATGCCACATCTCACACACCAGTGGTCCCACCAGACAATTAAGACATGAAAAAGGACAAACAGACAGATTTCCCATAATTTTTGCCATGGCAAAGCTGGGTTGTGGGCCTAGAGGGAAAGTGTGGATGATGGGATGTGTTTGCCCTGAGCCAGAGGAAAGACCCCTGTGAAGAAAAGACTATTAACAACCTCAGCTCCATTAAATTTAAAGCAGCTGCTAACAGTAGGGGCCTTTACATTGTCAATTATGTGAATTTTCTAGTACTATGTCATACCAAAGAGCAATTACAGCACATTTATCAAATACTGCTTCCGCCTTTCAGGTTCTGTCCATTAATGCCACAGTGGCAGGCCTTAGAAATCCTTGAAGACAAATCTGACATGCAGACTTTAATTGTTTCAAGGATTTGTGGTCAGAAATAACTCTAGGTGAGTAGTAGGGGGTCAATTGACAATTAGATAGTGATAGGCAAAGACCAGCTGAACTCACACAACACACCAAATATTTACATATCGCTTCACTCTGCAAGTGCTTTGGCACCTCCTATTTCACTTCAGGATGACATCTATCCCATTAACTGGTCTGGGAGGTATTTAATTATCCTGCTTATTTTGTAGCAGAAGAAAGGAATTCCTGAGTGTCTCCGGTGGAAGAAACTGACTAGAACCCGAAAGCTGACTCCTGTACAATTTGACCCTCATAGAAGAAGCAGAGCTGCAGAGAGCACTGGTTTTATCTCACTGTGCTTTGTTCTGAAAGAGGGGGATGAACCGGTCCTACAAAAGAGTAAAGGGAGGAAGAAGAGAGGAAGGCAAGAGACAGAGAGAAGGGGTAAGTGCTGGGCTTAGCCGCTGAGAACAGCGTCTACTTGAGCTACCATCAGCTCGGCCTTGCACACGCTGTGGTGTACACTACAGCACAGCGGCACAGACAGAGAGAACAACTTCCCGGAAACTAGGAGATGAGGAGGGGGCCAGAAAATGAGTTCTCTCCAGTCAAGTCTGACTTTAGATAAAGCCAACCTACTCTTCCAAAAGCAGGGGCTGATGACCTCAACACGGTTTTGAAATCGCGAGAGAAATGCCTTCCACGCGTGATCCCGCTCAGTTCCATGCTCTAAAGGGATCACTGAACACCAGTGTTTCAAGTATCTTTTTAGACACTTTTGGTAGACACTGATGGAAACAGCGCAATTTTCCTGGCCTGTGGAAAATTTGCCGTTTCTGGAAGTGACCAAACCATGGGCAGATATAGCATCTTAAGTGATGGAAGCGAGCTCAGGTTGCCAGGGGAACACAGAGGAGCGAGAACAGACAAGCGTGTGGGAGTCGCCCCAGAGCTGTCTCATGGTATGCATAAGGGGTGATCAATTGTCATTTTTTTTTCTAAATAAGAACCATGAAGGATTTCCAGCATATGATACAGAGGCTGCTCTACCACTTGGCCAAGCACATTATGAAAGGAGATGGAAAAACAAGCCAGTTTTAATGAACAGATGTTTCTCATCAGATTTCATTCAACTCAAGCAATAGGATGCCTTGTTGTGGCGACAGGGAAACCCAGGTAGCTTGGCTCTACGGACAGTTACAAATCAAGCATTTTTAGGCCTGTCTTCTTTACTCCGATACCTCATATTCTTCCCAGATCTCCCATCCGCCCTAGTCTCTTTAGCAGTAGCTATGGTCCCTAGAGACAAGCCGACTCCCCCGGCTGTTCTGACCTAAATGTAAAGGAATCCAATATTTTCTTTACTCAAGTGCGATAAGCATCACAAGAAAGTAAGTGAAAAAAATCACCAAGAAACCCTAATATGTATATGTATATCTATATCTATATATTTTTTTCAGATCAGAAAACCACTTTATCTGGTTATGTCTTAATACAAAGCAATCTCACAACTTAATGGCTAGCTGGGCGCTGTGGCACATGCCTCCGATCCCAGGTCCTTGGGAGGTAGAGGCAGGAGAATCATGAGCTCAAAGCCAGGCTGAGCAACTTAGCAAGAGCCTGTCTCAAATAAAATTTTAAAAGAGCTGGGGGTGTAGCTCAGAAATAAAATGCTTGCCTAGCATGCATGAAGCCCTGGGTTCCATCCCCAGTACAGAAAAAAAAAAAAATATGTCAAAGCCCCCCAAAATGCCTAGTGACTGAAAACAATTATTTTATTTTTCAACAGTTTTTTGAGTCAGGGACTTAGAATGAGCTTGGCTGGGTGCTTGGTCTCTGATCTACATGGCACTAGGTAGAGGGCTAGGATTGCAGAATCCACTTTCGAGGTGACCTCTTGACTATGCGTTGTAAACATCCGGACTATTTGATGCTTTCCCAGTCTCGCTTCCTCCCCACACGATATCTGTTCTCCAGGTTGTTTTCATGTGGCTCGGGCTTCTCACAGTGCAGTCAGCTCAGGGCAGCCCCTCTTCCTGCATAGTAGTTGGCTTCCAAGAGAGGGGAGAAGCTGCCAGTTCTCTTTTTATTTTTTTCCAGTCTTGAGCTCTCTTTTTAAATTCTGCAGCTTGAATGACATCCTATTTTCCAGTGCTATTGGTCAACAGTCACAAGCCTTACCAGATTCAAAAACAGAATTGCTAGAACCCTGCTGTTGATAGAAAGAATGACAAAGAATTTGTGGCTATCTTTAATCTGCCGCAAAATTCAATAGAGATTTGGCCCATATTTAACTTCTCCAAGCTGTAGAGCATTTACAGCAGTGACTCTCTGGTTTCTTATTTCTCATCATGGTGATCAAAGTACACAGCTCACATCATCGGTTCCTCCGCACGAGTGGATGCCATGCACACAGCACACTGCTTAGTAGCCCCAAAAAAGGAATGAGGCAAGGCATGGTACCAATCACAAGAGTTTGCCCCTTACCTACCCCTGCTCGCCTCATCCTGGGCTTGTGCAGCTAGAATGCAGACTGTAAAGTGTTACAAGACCTACACAGCACTCCTCCCCTACATTCCTGTATATCATGGGAACTCCGCCACTAAGCTAACCTCCGTCATCCAGGATGTGTAATTGTTCAATCTAGTCCTATCTCTCTAAGAGTCACTGGAAGAAAAGTACAAGACCCACTTTTTAGTATGTGTTCCTAAGGAAATCACCATGAGAACCATCCTGAATATAGGCAGAATCAGAATTTAAACCTTTTAAAAATGCTTTCTGAATATATGGCCATCATGAATAACTGATGCGGATAAGACTAGCACTCTGGCGATCTCACCATCTGCTTCCAAAGCCCTTCTTTGTGCTCTCTACATTCACCATCATCGTACAGTCTTTTAAAAAGCTTGGGAGAAGGACGGGGATGGAAAATGCCATCTTTGCTGATGAAGCCCGGGTACTGCCACAGCCTGCAAATCCTTTTCGGTTGCCACAAGTGGCCTTGACAGGTGAGCACACACCTCCAGGGAGCTGCTAATGAGCACAGTGCCTGGAAAGGCCAGGGAGGATTAAAGCAGAAGCAGCTGTAATATAGTGGCTGCCTACTATATCTGGCTACTTTTTAGGGGCACTTAGCGTGGCCCTAGGCAGAGTAAGAAGCTTGTCTTTTAGAATTCAAGTTTTCCATCCCTTTACTCACTCTGCAACTTTGTAGCTTATCTGCCCCCTAAACATCCAGATGCCCAGCAACCTCAGCCTGCTCCCTCTACAACTGCTTACGACTGCCACCCCCTCACTGCAATGAGGCCAACATCTGTCATCTGCACTGGGGCTTAAAGTTCGCCACCCCAGCGGCTTCTCTTTCAAGAAGGACATGCACTTTCAGCTTCTTCCTCTTTCCTTTTCCCTTGTGTACCCCAAAGTAAGTAAGGTAGGTAGTAGCCATTTGGTCCTCACTCAGTTCCAAGAGATGCTTTATGTAATCAAAACAAGTTTTAAGCAAGCATTTAAAGAAGCAGTAAATAATTTTATCTCGTATTAGCTAGCAAACAGTTTCTGGGAGTAAATAAAATTTTAGTAAAAGTTTTAGTAAAATTTTAGTTCCACAAGGCTATGGAAATTAATTAGGAGAATCCTTGACATGCTATGAATCATTTTTTGAAGTAAGAATTATTTTCTAAAAAATTAATAATGCTTTATGGATTTAAAAAAGGGATAAAAACTTAGGACTAGAATATAGATCATCTGATTCCAAATCCCATGATTTTCTATTCTCCTCACAGATTTTCTTGTTGCTTTTACCCTCTGTACAGTAGTACAGTGAACTTTTTCAGACTGCTCTGTGAATTACCAAGGACTTTTGTATGCATGTTTTCATGTACTTAAGAGTGTTGGACACCAGTCACAGGATTCTTCTTTCTTTCAACCAGATTAGGCCAGGTTAAGCTGCAAGTAAAAGAGAACCCCCAAATTTTAGTGGTGCTACCCAATAAAAGTTTATTTCTCACTGACATCCAAGTCCGAAGTGGATCAACAGATGAACGCTATTCTTCATCACACTTTGGGCAGTGTAGCCTGAGAGGGTCTTCACTTACAAACACCTTCCTGAGGCCAATGGAAGGGAGATACTGAGCTGCACACCCACCTGGAAGTCATGCAGGTCTCCTCCAGTCACATGGCATTGGCCAATGCAAGTTGCATAGTTACGCCTAAATTCATATGGGATGGAGAACTACTACCCCACCGGGTGTCTGGAAGGAGAACAGAAGAAATGTTTGTGAACAATCAAAACTACCACCACTACATGAAACAGAAATATGCATTAGTGGTGATCCTATACATTAGACAACTTAGGAATTCAGTTATAAGTCATTTAAAATCCATTTATACTATTTGAGTAGACACCAACAAAAATACGAGAAAACTTATCAGTAAGCATGGTTCACAAGAACAATCAAATTGAGAATGCAAAATGCTTTTCAAATAATCCTCCAAATTAATCACAAAGAGAACTGATTATTAAGCATTCATAAATATTTCATGTAACACTGATCCTGGTCACAGATTAAAACAGTCCCATAATTAAAACCAACAACCAAGAACATTAAACTGATACCCAAGCTCCTAAAATATCTCAAAGCAAGTTATTCTGACTTATCAATTGGGTAGCAAAGGAATAATAAAGGAAATTATTATGAAAATTTGGTGGATATGTCAGCTTATTTATCCTAAAATATTGAAACATATTGTTCAACCGTCTACATTTTACATGAAAATATCTCAGATATAATTGTCTAAAACACAGGTCAAAATCTGGAAGAGTGGGTCATCTTCATCTTCAGCTCACAGATGAGGAAAGAGAAGTTCTGTGACTGTCTGCTCTGCCTGAGGTCATTCACTTGAAAAAAGTCAAATTTTGAACTCATTCCTGTCCCATTACCACAGTGAAAAGTGGATTTAAAAGTGGCAATAAGATCACAGATGTTAAATTCTGAGAGCTAGAATTATCTAATGTCGGGGCTGGGGGGCCCAAGGGAGATTTTTGTGAGTGAGGTCCCCAGGTTAAAGAACACATTCACGGCAGACATCAGCAACACAGCAGTAGCAGGGAGCAGAGCAGAGAAAGAACAGCCTGTGTTTTTGTTGTTTTACTCTTATACATGTCATTATCACATATTTACATTCTTGCATACTGATTTAACCAGCACATGCATGGTTGTCTAATGCTAAGTCATGGTTATATAAGTGAACTCACTGTGCATCTGTGCTAGACAGTGAGTTCACATCCTCAGGTGTCCTCAGATGCCCTGAGCTTTGAAGTAGTCTGGAACGGTGCTCCATCCCACCTCCTTGAATGTTGGAGTAAAGTCATCTTGTGTGAGTGGCCCATAGAGCTGACCCCTGTGCACAAAGACCACAACAACAATAAACAGAACAGCAGAACACTACTAACTCCATTGCCACCACAGCACAGCTATGGCTACCAAGTGCCAGGTGGATCCCAAGGATTCCCACCATTGGGTAAGGGGGTCCTGCTGCAGAGCCAGAATTGTGGACACCTCTGCATCCATCTCCTGCAAGACTTCTTGTATCTGTGTCTGGTGGTCAGGGATATAAATGTAACATTCTACATGTAAGAGGGCACAAGTACTTCCTTGTGCTGCAGTCAGCAAATCAAGAGCCATGCAGTTTTGCAAAGTCATCTTTCTCATTTGAGAAGTCTCATCCATGAGCAACAACAAAGCCTGATGTGTAACATTCAAGGCCTGGGCCATATGTTGAGCAAGGGCTTCGACCTGGAGGGCTAGAACTATGTTCCCTGCCCCTGGCATCATCAAGGTCACTCATTTTATGTGGTGCCATTTGTGGTACACCATGTCCCAATTGTGGGGCATGTCTGTTAGGGTGAGTCTGACGGTGCCCTCGACATATGGGAATGCCCAGGTATAGTGCCCTGACCGGTGAGCAGGTAGGTACAGCCAGCCTGTGGTGCCACATCCAAAGGCTGCCTGTCTAACTTATCTGCAGCCAGGCCGGCAGCCAGCAGGTCCATCCAGATATGGTGCCAGCCGGCCTGCAGTGATTCCACAGCCTGTCTCTGGGGGATGGCCCACTTGCCTGGTGCCCCCTTTTATCTCCTTTGCTGATACAGTTTTTGCAGGTCTCGCCTTACCTTGGTGCCTCATTTCCAAGTCCCCCAGTTTGGCATAGGCTTAACTGCTTGTTATCAGCCCCATAGTCCCATACCCATAGCAACCACATAGGCATTGTTTTACCCACATTTTGCTTTATTTTGTCAGCTCTCACAACTCCGTAGCGGTATAGGATGTGTACGTTGTGTGCCAGGTAGAGGTGGGCAGTCCTCCTCTTTCCATTGCAGCTGGTCCACTTGCCAGACAAGGTCACCTGCTGCTTGGTTTACACAGCAGAAGAAAGTGAAGAACAGCCAAACCACCCATCCCGCTGTCTCACAGTGAGGGTGAAGGATTTGCTTGTCTTGCTTCTAAGGCTTTCAAAACATCCCTGAGTTCCAGATGGACTGTTTCCTAGTCCTCTGAGGCTTTCCAAACAGCCAAGAAGGTGGCCAGGGCAAGGCCAAGAGAAGCATGTTGACAACTCCCCTGGGGTTCTCCCTCCCTGTCCAGTGCTATTCCCACAGATGCCAAGGATAGGACACTCACTTTTTCCTATTGGCCCCATTTATCCTGCCAACTAGGCCACTTGTTGAGGCCAGAGGGCCCAAGGGATATTTTTGTGGGTAAGGTCCTCAGGTTTAAGAACATACAAGTATGGCAGACATCAGCAACACAGCAGTAGCAGGGAACAGAGCAGAGCAAGAACAGCCTGTGTCTTCATTGTTTTACTCTTATACATGTCCTTATCACATATTTACATTCTTGTATACTGACTTAACCAGCACATGCATGGTTTTCTAATGCTAAGTCATGGTTATATAAGTGAACTCACTGTGCACCTGTGCTAGACATGAGTTCACATCTTCAGGTGTCCTCAGATGCCCTAAGCTTTGAAGCAGTCTGGAGCAGTGCACCACATCTAGTCTCTCATTTTATAAGCAGTGTCCCATTAAAATAACAGATATTCTTGGAACTAAAGAGAAAATGGAAATGAGTGTGGCACTCTCTGAGTTAAAGAAAATAAAATGTAATTCCTCACAAGACTTTTCAGGGGCTGGGGAATGTAGCTCATCAGCTCAAGCGCCTGCCTGGCAAGCACAAGGTCCTGAGTTTGATTCCTGGCACCAAAAAAACAAACAAACAAACAAACAAAAAACAAGACTTTTCAGAACCTCTACTATGTTGTTAAGCATTGTGAACATCCATGAATGAGGCTATGCTACATGCAGTGATGGCCCACATCTTAGTCCCAAAATCTGTCACTGTTGCTTTACATGGCAAGAGTGGCTTGGAAGATGTGATTAAATTAAACATCTTTGGAGATAGAGAGGCTATCAGGTTATACTAGGTTATGCAGGTGGGGCTAAGGTAATCAAGAGTCCTTATAAGAGAGAAGAACAACAGGGTCACAAAGAAAGTGGCTGTGAAAGCTCTTCCAAGACTACAAGCCAAGGTCTGTGGGAAAACTCCAGAAGGTAGAAAAGACAACAAATGGGCTCTACTCTGCATTCTCTAAGAGGAACGCAGCCTGCCAACACCTTGATTTTATCTCACTGAGACACACTTTGAGCTTTTGATATCTTGAGTTATAAGGGAATAAAATTGCTAGCATGTTATGCCAGTAAATTTGTGGTGTTTTTTTTTTTACAATAGCATAGGAAATTAATGCAGAGGAACAACTGTTTAAGCTTTGCTGTTAAACTTATTTGCAACTGAACCTTTTATCCCCTGAAATACCTACCTCAAGGAATACAGTTGGAGGAAATACTGGTACAATCGATCACCTCTAATCCTCTGTAATATAGGCAGTTGCACATTACTAATGATAAGAATAGAACATTTCTTCAAGATGGAAAAATTCACATAGAGGAAAGAACAATAGATTCAAAAACTAAAGCTTGGTAAAATAACTGGTTTTGTCACCTCTCCATTTTAGTTGCACAGATTTTCTCTCTTAAATATTAAATGCTCCTGCCTCTCCGTTGCCTGGAGTGAAAAGGCAGCCCTGCCTGCCCAGGTTTCCTCTCTCCTCAGTGCAGTCACTTTTCTTCTATGCTGCAGGCAAAAACAATTTGAAGCAGGTGGCACCACAGGCCTTCTTTTTAATGCCCTTTGCCTCAGGCACAAGACTGGATCTTTCCAGACACTAGATATATTCTGAGCCGGACATTCACCCATTCTCCCTCTGGCAAAGCCAAAACACACTTTTCAATTGTCCCTCAGAAAGCTGATGAGTATCAGAGCTGACAGGCTGCTTCTGAAGTTGGCTCCTTACCGCATATTTCTCACCTGCCTCTTATTTAGAGTGGCCGAACAGGAGAGGAGAGAAGGAGGGAAAGTCTCTCCATCCTGCATTCTTGCCTTTGCCTCTCAGAGATTAGAGATACACGTAGTGAAAATCCATCCTGCTAATGCAATAGGCAGAATGTTGATTGGTTTGAAACCAGCAGAACCACAAAATTGAAAACCTTGGAGTGCAGCTTTCAGGATCGTAAAAAGCATAAATCATCACTAAAATAGTAAAAAAAAAAAAAAAAAAAAAAAAAAAAAAAAAAAAATACTAGGCCCCCAGCCTTCTCAGGTTTCTACAAATCATTTTTACCTCTTACCCAGGAGAACCACTCATGATACATTAGCCTTGGAGAATGGAGAAAAAACTCCTGGTGATCCAGCTCCAGTTATGGCACTATCGTTGAGGAGCTGGCATGATTGACCTGTTTTGCCAGGACAGTACCTCTAATCCCCTGAAGGCAATTGCACTATTCCAGCAAGTACAAAATGTAGGCCTGCACAATAACCCAGAATGATTGTCCCTGTGAGTTCCAAAGACATTAAATATGCTTTATTCCAACCTGTCAGAGGGCTGTTGTTTATTCCGTTTTCACAGCCTGCCCTCCTTCAGTCTGATCAACATTTGTTCATTGGGATTATGGCCAATATCCTATGGGCTGGAAAACAAGCAACTATGAAACAAGCAAGCTGTCGGCAGAGTGTTACAATTTTTCTTCGTGTAGTTGGAGGGCCCAAGTGATGTAGAGATGTCTTCCAAATGAGCTCTGCCTCTTTATACAGAAGGTAGGCAATGGCGGTAAGCTATCATCTAGCATTTTCAGTTGTCAAGTTGCTTTCAATGACAAAGTATTCACCTCGCTACTGAGAAAATATGAGCTTGGTCTTTAAGAAATATCTATACAAACACTACTCATCGCCATTATTTTTCCAGTGATACGGTCATCAACCATTAGGGGGCCGCTGTGAAATGATTAACTCCTTATCCAGAGGAGTTCTTAGTGTTTTGCATGGGTAACTATAAATATGCACCTAAATACAAGAGAGTCAGGATGCACAGAGCAGAGCTATCACCTCCTAGGGTTCAGGTAAAGGTATCACAGTGCAAGAGGTACTTGAACTGAGTCTTGAGAAGTAATTCCGCACTCAGAGGAAGAGGTTTTCCAAATCTGGCTGAGACACATCGGAGGTAGCAGCACCCACCTGGGGAGGTGAAAGTGATTCGGAGTGGACGAACTGCGGGATAAGGCATGGAGTATCAGAAAGCAGGCGGAAAGGACGGGCAGAAGGCATGTCAGGCCTTGTATGACATGAAGGGGCATCACCTTTATGCCACATCAAAGAGAACCAAGTTGACTCAGTACCACCCGAGATAACAGCCTGAGCTGATATTGAAATAACCTATGTTCTCTTCGCTTACCCAGCTTCCTCACTTCTCCTATCAGTCAGGGCCAGGTATTTCCACTTCAAGTGTTTCAAACAAAAGGAATTATTTATCAAACAAAGAGAATTTAGTATAGGTCATTATTTATATAAGTGATGGGAAAATTAAGAAATCAACAGTAAGACAATCCAGAAATTAGCAACAACAGAAAACCACTGCGTGGTCTTCCAGGAGCCCAGAAGCCCAGAATGTATGACTGGAGCTGAAGCCATGGCAGGTGCTTCTCACAGCCTGGAGCGCAGAGCAGTGGACGCCCTGGTGGAGGTGAAACCAAACAGGAGTGAGCTGCTTCAAGGACACCGCCGCAGGAAGAAATGCACTGGCTTCTGGTTTTCCTCTTATTCTTCCCATCGGCTGGGTACCTCCAAAAGTCAGTGGGCAGCAGATGCAGAACATGTTTTTATGCATAACACAGGCCACGCTGGAGAAGTACTGAGAATGTATTTGAGTGAAATCATCAGCGGACGCTTACACGCTACTGTTGGTTTGCTTCTCAGCATTCATTGCCTCTCTCCTGGCCATATTCGTGTCATGCCAATTCATTCTCTCATTTCACAGATTTTTATTTATAAAATCCACAGAACTATCCTGCATTAAGCACATATGTTCTCATAAGGAGATACAAAGACCCATCGGTCACAATTCTGCATGGAAGTTGAATATCTCCACGTAACAGGCAGTCCTCCTTATTGGGCTATCACTAGTGCAGTGACCTATCGCCTATTTCTAAAGGTAGTATCTACCAACATTGTTTAAATAAAATAGTGGGGGAAGGCAAACAAGGGAATGAACGTCATAGCTGTCATAGTCTGAAGCTTGTCATCAGGCATATTGCTATGTTTTAAACAGCTTTACTGAGATATAATTGATGTAAAATAAAGCATATATAGCAAAAGCACATTGTTTTTTATCTGGTTTCCTTCATTCATCAAAGTGATTTTGATGCTATCCATATTGTTGTGTACAGCAATAACCCAACCCCTTCTAGTATTCTATGACATGCACACCTCTGTACTTGTTTTGTATTCATCCATGGTGGACATTTGTGTGGTTTGCGGTTTGGGGTTACCATAAGTGAAGTTTCTATGCATATTCGTGTATGTTTTCCACTAATACTATTGGATATAACACCATGGTGAATCCATTAAAAATTCAGAATCTGAAATCCAGGCTCCGAGTTTTTACCTACTTTTGTTGCGTAGAAGTAACTTGATTTACTCTAAGTAATCAGAATTAATCACTAAGCCAGAATCAATCACCATAATCTTCTTATTGTTTCAGTGGTGGGCGGAACTCAAAATATGTAGCTCCAGTTAAATGGAACAAGTGCTGTGTTCCCTAGTAGAAGTAATAATCCTAAGCAAACCAAGACCTCTCGGAGGGAATAGGGATTGAAAACAAAAACTCTGTAACTGTGCCGCTAGGTGTTATACTGAGGAAGTCTACTCCTATGTACACTTTGGTACTAAGACTTGCAAATTCCTAACCATTGAAGAAAAAGTGACAAGTATTTGTCACTAGTAAAAGCAAATCCTGCATCGCGTAGATGAGCAACCTAGTCTTAAACTCATGCTACCTCCTAGCTAGTGCTGATACTGGTTTCAGTTGATGATCTACCATTTTATCAGGCTATCTGTTTCTGAATGAGAAAGAATAAGGAGAAGACTAATGAATTCCTCAGGCATTTCTTTTGCTGTGATATAAGTTTGTTGGTCAAAAACAATGCTGTTTGTGTATCATCATAATGAACAGAGTCCATGAATAGAAGGCGCATCCAGCCTTTGCTGGTGCTATGTGCGAAATATTTTGGACATATGATGAAAAAAAGAGTTACGTTTATATGTACATGTGTTATGTACATGTGTTATGTACATGTACCAACTCCCTGTGATGAATATAATCATTATGTACTGCAAACATCTACTAATAAAAATAAAATCTTTTTTTAAAATAAACCAATTAGGATAACTCCAGGAAGTATAAATTCCTTCCCCTAACTCATGTTGGCAAAAGGGTCAAATATAATCAAATGGCTACCAGGTGGCTGATGTGACCCCTGGTGGTGGAATAGATTACATCAGTGTCTCAGGACTGGCTTTTGCTGTGGAGAGATTAAGTGTTTTAGAACAAGTAACCACATCTGCCTAATGAGGGGAAGCCCATTGGGTCCATTTGCATTGCACCTATGCAAAATTTCCTTTCCTCCTGATAGAGGCCATAAAGCCAAGCAAGCTTCAGAGTGGCTGACTGAGATCCACAGAATGTGTCATCTTAGCCACCACATTATTGAAAGTATCTCTGCATAGATATCCTTTACCAGCAGTATTCACGTATAACACAAACATGCTCGTGATATTACATGGGGTCACTCCACCTAGCTTTTCTCAAACCTCATCTTCACAGATCTTCTAACCATGTTTTTTCTGACCTCCTCAACCACAGGCTGAGTTGCTAGCTTCTACCAATGATACAGTACAGAACCATCCTACCCAAGGTGGTATCTACTTTTTGCAAATGAGATAACCAGATACCCTGTCTTAAGTTCAGCCCACTGATAGGATTTTCCTTAACTCTCTTTAAGGGCTACCTCAGTGGTTCTTTAACATAACAGCAATGATTTTTATCTGGTTCCAGTAAATAAGTACAGATCCATCTGTTAAACCAGCCTTGAGGTTTTTATTTTGCTTTCCATGAACTGATCATGGGAACTTCTCATGAGACCAAAAGGAATTCATGTACCTTTGCCTCTCTGACTTTTTCAAATTCAGCATCACATATATTTCTTGCATTTGTTGATGAATTGTAACTGGGCAAATTCAACCTTATGGTGTAATAAATCAGGCATTATCTGTTCCTAATGGTCAGCTCAAAAGCATATTCATTTGCCTTGCCATGGTCAAACTGTGAATGTCCAGACCCTAGTGGTAAGCAAGTTGCATCAGTAGAAGAAAAAATTACTTCAGCCCAAAGCCCTGGGACTTGTACTATCATTTTTCTGACTCACCTGTTATAGACTCACTACAGTACCCACAGTTGTCACAACACAGTAGCAGCCACTAGAACTTAAATTCTAAATAATAGGGCAATTTGAACTTTTAGGAATGCCTGGACTAGCAGCAGCAACTTGTCCTTCTCTGTGCCTAATTAAAAACTGGTGATCATATGAGACATTTAGAATATGAATCAGACCAACACGTTGTGCTTTATGCTGCCTCTAAATTTCGTAAAGTCTCACAAAATTTATACTTTCTTCAGCAAGAGATGCAAGGCACAACAATTTGTCATTCATATTAAATTGAAAGTTTTGAATGAAACTGTAGTCCACGGAGGTTTTTCTTCCATTCTCTAGAATACCAGTGTTGCTACTTGCTGCTCACCAGAATCGATTAGAATGTAGTTAATGTGTGGCAGTCTGATGCCCTCTGTGATGCACTGATGATCAGTGCCTCTTTTGATTAGGACAAACAGTAATAAGCAGAACCCTGAGGTGAGACACAAAAGGTATACTGCTGCTCCTTCCAAGTAAAACAAGAATTTTTTTAATCATCTTTGTTCATCATTTGGGGAAATAAACCTCTTATTGGGTTCACATTTACATACTAAGTGTCAGGGATCCAGCAAATATATCACACCTAGAACACAATTAGAGTATAATTACCATTTGATAAAATTTATTAAAATCTTAGTCATTTTTAAAGATACATCAGCTATTATCTGGGCCAAACAGTCAAGTTAAACACAATTGTGATAGCAATCGTGCTATAGTTTGGGTAAGTGTTCCCCAATGTTCTATATGTTGAAGACAGTGATATCTTTAAGAAGTAGGGCTTTGAGGAAAGTTTTGAGGTCATTGGAGGCATGCTCTAAGGGGAGTTGTCACTTTTGGCTTCTTGGTCATAAGATGAGAAGTTACCTCTGCCACACACTCCCTGCCATTAGTGTTATAGACAGCTAAGTTAGGTGGAAATATTATAGGAGGTCAGACGGGGCTGGGCACTGAAAGGAGCCAGTGCAGAAGATGGGATACACTGCAAGTGCGGGGGAGACAGACACCTCCACTGGGGGCCAGACTTCAAGACAAAAGATGAAACAAATGCACCCACATACTTCCTAAGGATAAACAACAGTGGTTGATATTCTAAGTAGGTATCAATCACCTTGGGAAAGCCAGGAAGAGCCCCTGACCCACCCCCTCCAGGAAGAGCCCCCGTTCTGTTTCATGCCCACTTGCTATGTGACTTGCTTCCCCATTTGATCCCCATTTAATCAATATTACTTGAACAATTATGCTCATAATCTTACTTGTTGACCATAGTCTTATCTCACCTCATGCCCACATTGTGATTTCTAATTTTTCCCCACCTCGGACCCACCTCACTT
Organism: Erethizon dorsatum; assembly: GCA_028451465.1. Lineage (NCBI taxonomy): Eukaryota > Metazoa > Chordata > Mammalia > Rodentia > Erethizontidae > Erethizon > Erethizon dorsatum. The sequence continues at coordinate 82,507,229 of CM051822.1, forward strand.
CATGGTTTTGCTCTATAAAAATCCCTAGAAAAGGCAGGGTCCTTGGCAACCCACTCGGGACCCCTTCTGTCTCTCTCGGACAGAAGCTTTCTTCCCCCAATAAATATCTTCTGCTCTTAACCTCTGTTGTTCCTAGGATTCATTCTTTGATGTTAGAGAACATGAACTTGTACTGGACATCTAGCAGGTTGGGATTTCTTTCCACTGTACCATTACCATCAGGCACACCCACCAGAGGCCAAACCCAATGGATCTACCCAATCTTGGGCTGAACCTCTAAAACTGTAAGCAAAACTAGATATTTTCTCTCTATAAGTTAATTATCACGGGTATTTTGTTATAGCATCATGAAGCTAACACAAACCATAACCATACATCCCACAAATCTTAGGCTGAAGCTCTTCACTCTACAATCCCTACAGATACTGCTTTTGATTTCCTATTTCAGCTGGGAGATGTACTTCCAGGGGTTTTGACTAGGTTGTTTGTAACTTAATAGCCTCTATTTCATGATTCAAGAAGCCAGTATAAGCTTCTTGGCTTATATAAGCCAGTTTCCACATGTACCTGTTCCAGCTCTACATTTAGCAACTGGGAAAATAACCACCATAGGTTGGGTACATTCTGAGATAAACCGGGGTCAAAACTCCATCTGCCACCTGGCCTCCACTTCTACTCTGATCCCTGGATTAGAACTGCTTCAGGGAGGTTAAGTGATGACATCAATTAGAAATTCATGTTTTAAACCCCCCCAAATCCTGGACATTTCCCCTGTCTTTTGTACAATCATTCTGATAAGTAATTGCAAGTCCCTTTAGAGAAAAGCTTACAAGATGCTTTGCAGTATATACTTGTGGTAATATTCCAGAATCCTTCTTCAAGAGGACTTAGTTTCCTTCTTAGGCTCTAGCTTTATGCAGTGGCTCCTGCCTGGAAAGAAAAAATGAAGTTGTGGCTTTCTATTGCACTTCTATTTAAGATAGTTTTCAGGTCACTATACCTAGAGTTTTCTGGTTATTCAGATCAAATACTGTAATGCCTTATTGGGTTACCCTTCTATTTAATACCTATGGAAACTATGATCAGTTAGCTTCCATCAGCGACTGCTGCTAGTAAAAATCTTGCTTGCTCTCCACTCTCCTGCTTGTCTCTCTACGTAGAGTTACTGCTACCTGCTGCGTGGTATTCCAACATCACATCTTCCTGTCTAAATCATTTTAGTTCAGTCATCATCTTTTACTATCATCCACAGATAGTAGAGGAAAATCACCACAGAGAGTTAAAGATCCTGGGGTTACCTTTATTTATGCACTTATCTTTGGAAGAGAATGAGTAGATTGAACATAATAAATTTGTTCCAATATTCTCATTTTCTCATGCCTTTGAATTATTCTATGGAAGTTCTGCCATGTTATTCTTACTTCATATATAGGCCATTATTAATGCCAATATTTCAGTTAACCACTCAAATGAAGTTTTAGTAAAATCTTCAGCATCTTTAACTAGCACACTTAAATAAATACACCTACATCGATAAATACTGATAACCCTATGTTTTGCCCTTTTATTCTTCATCATGTACGCTCCATCTCCACACAGGTTTTCTAGGGGATTGCTAATAAAAATAGCAAATATTTACAGCTCTTTGGTGTGTCACTTATTTATTTCTAGAGCAGGCATTGCAAACTTCCCCCTCAGGTATCCTGATTTCAGACAGCGTGTATGGATCTGGAAGCAATAAGAGATGTTTCCAGTGAGTCTGGAGGAAACAGCCATCTCCTTTCAAGGAAACTTCTTCAGATGAGTAAGGTAGAGGCTCTCTAAGTAAAAAAGGAGGAGCTTCATTAAACATGATTTCATATATATCCCTTATTGCAACTTTCAAGGTTTTAATTTTTAGAATTAATGGCTTAACACTAACACACAATACAGTGATGAATCTGCATTTTCAACATAGCAACTCTGTACATAACCCACAGTTCTGATCTTCAACCGCGATTTCCCTCTTGATAAAAGAAAGTTCTAAGTCTCACAGCAGAGCTCTGACTCTCTGGTTGGCCTGTGAGCTAAGAGCGTAAAGCTCTAGGCTTATTTTCCTTCTGTGAGCAGCTCAGCACAACCAGAAACAGTCACCCCATGTTTTTGAGTCAAATAACATGGCTACTTGTTTTCCCAAAGATTTTCTTCCAATTGACACATCGTCTCAAAAAATCGGGTAATAATTTATGTCACTGTAATGTTACTCGATGGAACAGATTAATTATACATCCTATTTCCCACCTGAAAGAAGTCCTTCACTATGTTTGAGCTAAAGGAAGCAAGCAATATAAATGCAGGCTTCCTTCTTGAGGACCTGTTTCTCCAAGTTAATCTTGATAGGGGAAAAATTGGACCAGTCAACATCTAACTTGGAAAACATAAATTAAATATTTCACATAAAGAAAATATAAAACAGGCAAATGTTTATACGAATGTTCAGAGAGACCATGAAGCAGCCCACAGTTCAGCAACAGCAGAAAAGCCAGCAGTATCCTGTAGGACTAGAGAAAGGAGAATGTGGTTTCACTGAAACCTCAAAGCAACGGCCGTGTAGTGAGGACAAAAACCACTGGGGAGCTGCTTGTGAGAATGGGGACCACTGAGTAAAAGATGGAGTTAGCATGGAGATGCTGAATAAGTCAGTGTGAGAGAAGTAGAGACATTCACAAGCTCTTTCTCCCTCCTGCCCTTTAGCTTTTATTCCCCATTGGTTGACCCTGTCTAGTAGCTAGTAGTTCCTTGCAACACAGGGCCAAAAAGTGAATGTGCAGCAATTAATCTGAGAACGAGTAAGCTGGTGGCCAGCAGGCTTCCTTTGAGAACAGAGTTCTCCATCACTCAGTTTGGAGTTTCGGCCAGGCCAACTCAGAAGTGCCTCTACGGGAGTTCTTACAGACTTGCTTTCTGTGTGCTACACATTTCCTGTTCAGAACAGGTAAGAAAGTCATGCAAGAAGCTTCATAATCTGTAAGAATTTGACAATAAAGTTTGAGTTTGGGTCAGTGTCTATAAAAGTTATAGTAAGCACCGAATACAGACTTTATTTAATTTTATAAGGTTTTATACGCGTCCATTTTTCACTGCTATAGCAAGACACCTGAGGCAGACTAACTTCATAAGAAAAAGTTTTATGTACCTCAGGGTTTTGGAGGCTGAAAGCTGAAGATTGGGTAGCACCATCAATTTGGCCTCTGGTAAGAGGAAGGAGTCTGTGTGGGAGCCTGAGAACATTAGGAACAGAGAGCCAGAGCATGGAGATGGGACAGTCCCATGATCTCCCACCAGGTCCCACATGTTAATGATCGTACCCCCCCTACACTGTCACACCGGAGACCAAACCAATATATGAATCTCAGGGGACAAACGCATGCAAATAGTAACGAGAGCACAAAATACATTTTAAAACATGGCGTTATACCAAAATTTCATCCCAATAATAGAATTACAGAACCTGAGATTTAATTTCAATGATTTGTTTCCGTAGGATTCAGTCCACTCTTCCCTAAGGCAGATTGGAATAATTTACAAATCTTTTTTTTTTTTTTTTTTTTTTTTTTTGTGGGTACCGGGGGGACGACCTCAGGACCTCGCGCGCCAGCAGGCGCCCGTGCCGCTGAGCGATATCACCGGCCCCTTTTTCGTATGTGGGTTCCGGGAGTCGAACTCGGGCCTTCGCGCTTGCAAGGCAGGCGCTTAAGCCGCTGAGCCGTCTCACCGGCCCTAATTTACAAATCTTTTCCATGTATTCGTTCAACAAATATTTTTCTGGTTCTTGTTGATTTTATCTAAGCTCAAAGAATATGGGCCAGTGATGTATCTACTATATATTTCATGAAACTTTGTATAATGGTTATTAGTCTAGGGTTATTAGATAATTAGAGAAATATATATTAAATTGTAACTGTTTTGTGTTATGAAGGATAAATATGTGCTATCATGAGGGAGACTTGGTCCAGTTAGCAGTCAAAAAAAAGGAGTCCGTGAAAAATGATTCTTTTCTTTTCTTCGGTACTCGGGATTCAACCCAGGGAGCACCGAGCTATACGTCTAGCCTTACACGTTTGTTCATCCATTCATTCATTGTGAGACAGGGTCTCTCTAAGTTACCCCTTCTGTGATTTTTCTAAAAAGTAAAACATTATAGGGTCCAGTGCTGAGTGATATTGGGATAGTAAATTAGAGGGATTTTTCAAAGATGATTCCTAAATTCTAGCTTGCCTACATATGCAGATGTTAGAGCATTCCTCAATGGCATTACTGGTGTCATTTTCTTGAAACCAACTAAGGAATATGATACAGCACAACTGTAAACATATTCCTGGACATACTTGGTTTGGGTCAATTTTAGCTACATAAGGGCATGGGTCAAGTAGGCAGATGGGTTTTCATGTGAGAAACAAAAGAAGAGTCTGGGCTAAGAAAATACATTTTGGATTCACCAGCTTAGAGGTGGTAGTTGAAGGTATAGATAGGAGTTCAGTTGCCTGGAAGGATTACATAGAGAAGGGAAACACATGTGCCATGAATGGAAATGCAACTCTACCAGGGACAGGGATTAAACACAAAATGCAAATAGGGAAAGAATGAACAGATAAATAGAAAAAAAAAAATACCAAGAAATTGTTTCTCACAAAATTCAAGGAAAGTGTTCATTTCTCACATAGTTCAAGGAAAGAGTGTTTGTTTCTCACAAAATTCAAGGAGAGAGTACCAAAGGTGGTTGTGTCCAAAGGCGGTGAGTGTGAAAATAGAGTAAAGCTGGTGGAGTAGAAGTGAAAGTGTCCCTTCAGTTTAGTAATGTGAATGTTATTGTGATATAAATGAGAGCAGTGTTGGTTGAGTCAGGGGATCAACTACCAAATTGAGATTAACTCAAAAGTAATCAAGAAATCTGGCTGTGCAGGAAAGGAAAAGAGAATACAATATCTGAAGGGTGAAGAGGAGTAGTTTTGTTGTTCACAAATAATAAAAGATACAAGTACAATTGATAGTGGACGAGAAGTGTCTCAGTCTGTTTTGTGCTACTAAGACAGAATGCCTGAAGCTAGTGATTAACAAAGAAAAGAAATTTGTTTCTCATAGTTCAGTTCAGTTCTGGAAGTCCAAGAGTAAGTTGCCAGTGTTTGATGGGGGCCCTCTTGTTGCATACTCCCAGGTAGAAAAAAAAAAAAATGAGAAAGAGTGAAACTACATCGAAAGCCTTTTTGCAGCATCATTAATGAACCCATAAGAGCAGAGCCCGCATGACCTAAATATCTCTCAAAAGGACCCACATTCCAACACTGTTGCATTGGGCATTGGGGGACACATTTAGAACCTAGCAAGAAATGTCCAACAAGAGGGAAAATTTTATTATCCAAGAGCAAGAAGAAATAAGCAGTTAAGTTCTGGGACAAGTTACAAGGAGTAGAATACAAAATTTGAGATAATAGAGACATCGCCATTATAATGAGAAGGAAGAAGAACAAAGTAGATGCAAATTTGTGTTCATTATTGGGAAGGAGCTTAGTTGTTTCTGGGGGAGAGAATGGAGTTATCTTGTGAAGGGTTTTAATTCCTCTGCAAAGTCAAGGTCCTCCTCCTAGAGAGAAGAAAACAGGTTGAAAAATAAAAGGGTTAAAAAATGAGGGGAAAGGCCAGGGATATAGCTCAGTGGCACAGTGCCTGCTTGGCAAGCGCAAGGTTCTGAGTTCAATTCCCAGTACCAAAAAAAGAGAGAGAGAGAGAGAGAGAAAGAAAGAAAGAAAGAAAGAAAGAAAGAAAGAAAGAAAGAAAGAAAGAAAGAAAGAAAGAAAGGAAGGAAGGAAGGAAGGGCCGGTGAGATGGCTCAGTGGCATAAGCGCCTGCCCAGCAAGCTCAAGGTCATGAGTTCAACTCCCAGAACCCACATAAAGGAAAAAAAAGGGCCAGTGATATCGCTCAGTGGCACAAGCGCTGGCAAGCACGAGGTCCTGAGGTCGACTCCTGGTCCCACATAAAAGAAAAAAAAGAGAAAGGAAGGAAGGAAGGAAGGAAGGAAGAAAAAGAAAGAAAGAAACAAAAATGAGGGGAAGCAAGAGACAGAGGGCAGGACATTCCCAGCTAGAGTTTTTGTGATTGTTTATTTCACTTCCAGTTTGTTGTATCCTGTTTTCAAATTAAAAACTTCCCCTCTCTCTGTCTCTCTGTCTCACTCTGTCTTTCACACACACACAGACACATACGTATGGCACACTCACTATCCAACTCTTCGAAAAACTTAATGCTATGTGGATTTTGCTGTCTTGAATCAGTCTATCACAAATTTTACAGTTAAAAATCACAGTGGAACTTAGCATTCCATTAAACAAGGAATCTACAAAAAAATAAATAAAAACAACTGCTGCATGACATTTGCTAGCTCTTGTACAAAGACCTCCCAGGAGTGTTATTGTCTCTTTTATCATAACTGAAAGCCTGTACAACCTTTACAATGCCTCTATTAAAGCTACAAAAATAAAAAAAGCAGCCAAGATTTTTTTTTTCTTGCTTTTTTTCCCTTACATCTAATGTGAGTGTCCAAGAAACCTAAGGGAGAGATTTTAACTTCGGTATGTTACAGAGTAATAGAAATTACATGAACATCCCTGGCAGATAAAAAAGTGCTTTAAAAACTGTCACCTGTATGAGTGAATCCTGGTTGTATGTTGAGTTGTAGCTTTTAATTTGTGATGTTGCCGAGTTAATTATGTCAAAATCATCCTAGTCTCAGAAGGGAGCATCCTTTTTAGACCACATCCTGGCCACGAGATGCTCACCATGGCAGCATTACATGAGGACGATACTGAAGGACTTCAGCCATGATCCAAATTAAGGGAAATCTTCGTAATAAAACATGGAAGAGAATGTTTCCTACTATTCTGGCAACTGCCACGAAATCCACAAAGCTTGTTCTAGCTTGAGTCTTCTTTCTCTTTCTTTGATTAAAATTAAGCTTAAGAATAAGTAGAAAGGGGGCTGGTGAGATGGCTCAGCGGCGTAAGCGCCTGCCTTGCAAGTGCAAGGGCCTGAGTTCGACTCCCGGATCCCACATATGAAAAAGGGGCCGGTGATATCGCTCAGCGGCACGGGTGCCTGTTGGCGCGCGAGGTCCTGAGGTCGACCCCCTGGTACCCACCAAAAAAAAAAAAAAAAAAAAAAAGAATAAGTAGAAAGGGAACTACCTGAGTATAAGTATGTTGCTGCTGAAAATTGAAAAACTGAAAATTCTAAAAAGGGCACCAATTAAAAGGAAATGTAGAGTTGTGAAAGACTTACTATCAATACTGCATCTTCTGTTATATAAAATATTGCAGTTAAATACCAGTCAGGTTAGAAAGACTTTTCTTAAATAATGCAACCAAAAGCCGAAGAGTCAAGCTATACTCAGAAAGAATACTTAATATATTAGTTTTCTATTCCAGCTGTAACTTAGTGGCTTTAAACAACACAAATTTTTACCATACAGTTCTCTAGACTATGAACCTGACATGGGTCACACTGGGCTAAAGTCAAGGCGATACAGGGGAAAATGTGTAGCTTCCAACCTGCTAGATGTCAGATACGCAAGTTCGTGTTCCCCAAAGTTGAAGAATGAATTCTAAGGAACAGTGCAAGTTAAGAATAGGAAAATTTATTAGGGAATAGGAATGGGGAATAGGAACAGCTCCTGAGAGATAAGAGGGAGTCCCGAATGGGTTGCCAATGAGCCTACTTCTTTGAGAAAGTTTTATGGAGCAAAATCACGAAATGGATACAATATGGGTCAAAACTATAATTAACCAATAAGATTACAAGTATAGCCACTTGGCTAATATTGATCCGATAGTAGTAAGGGCATATGGGTGACATCATTGCCTTATTCGATAATCTACAGTCTTAGTCTTGTCTTTAGTCTTAGTTTTATCATGGTCTTAGTCTTAGTAGGTTTAATCTTAGTGGGTGAGAGAGCGGTCCACCGCGGATGAGATAATGTTTTATTTATACGGGAAATCTCAAAAAGGTGGTTATTAATAATCTCAAGCTTCCTTTCATCCCTCAGGGAAGTGTGTAAACCTGGTCGTTGTGACTTTAATCTTCTTCAGAGGCGCCTCCATGCACGATTGTGATGCGTTCTCATCTTCTGCAGTGACTCTCCCAAGGGTCCTGCCCTGTCTGACTGCCTGCAATGTTTCTACCTGACTTAGCTGTCTATAACAGAGGTGCCACCAGGGAGCCTTTCCTTCTAGGGCCCTGGTAAAAATGACTTCTTTCTTGCCTTTTTCCAGCTTCTAGAGACAGCCCACATCTCTTGCCTATTGGCCCCATCTTTAGTTTTGAGGCCAGGAGCAGAACATCTCTTTCTTGGCCCTCACCTTCCTCCCTCTTCCAGTTTTAAGGACATTTGTCATGACACCGGACCCACCCTAACAATCCAGGATAATTTCCCATCTCAAGGTCTTTAAATTAATCATGAATGGAAAAGTCCCTTTTGCTACATAAGACAGCACATTCATAAGCTCTGGAGTTTGGGGCATGGACATCCTTGCCGGAACATTATCCCGCCTACGAACACTGGGAAAGTGGAAGGATGTGTCTCTAAAAGAAACTTGCTAGTGAGAGGTTTCTCTTCTCTGTGCCTACCATGCTCAAAGATGAGATTAAAAAATTAAAGGAACTTTTCCCTATCACTACCCAGTACATCAGATAATTAGACTACTTATTTTCAATGATAAGAATGCCAAATGCGAAAGTATTCCTTTAGCAAAACAGAACTAACTTGGAAGATGTGAATGCATTATTGAAAAGCTACTGGGGATGCCCACAGCATGTCACGTATCTCTTTTTCAGGAAATTACAGCAGAAGAGAGAACAGACAGAGGCTATAAAAGGGTAATAAAAAATGTATTTTAATTAAATTATTCCACAATAAAACTAAAAAGGAATCTAAAAACAATGGCTGGTTATAAACCTCATCACACTTCTTAAACGGCCATGGTAGGAAATGATTTTGAAATGGGAGCCGAGATGGCTGCAAACTGTTTCACCCTGGCTCTCTTCTTCTAATCTTCTAGTTCATTTTGCTTTCTGCCTTCACCATCTTTCATTTTATCCTACAGGAAGTGTGACCTGAATGAAGATTCGGGTTCATTAACTCATCACCTCCAAAAGTACAGATATGAGCGCATGTCACATCACTGAGGGTTGAAGTCGGCATTAAGGCAAATTGTGGCTTTCCTGCAACACATTATACCTTTTGGATGTGTGAGGTTGCAAGAGCTGAAACTGCCCAGAAATCTAGGTTTCCAGGAAGCAAAAATTTTCATGTTTTTGTCATCATAATCTAGGCCTAAATTTGTTTTTTTTAAACCCTATGCCTTAAGTGTTCATGTGTTTCAAACAAAGTATTGAGGCATGTGTTCTAACAAAGGATGTGTCATCATTTATAAATTTAAAGTGCTACAAACTCATAAAAAATAAATTGCATTTAGCCATATATTTAATAAATTTTACTTTATTGAAAAATAAAATAACCTTGCAAGAAAATAAGACTATCTTGAAAAGCCCAGGATACATGGTCACCATTATTTCTACCAGGCAGTTCAGAATACTATTTAGTGGTAAAGCCCACAGTTTATTTTGTGGGTGTCTCCCAGTGAGTCAACAGCTACAGGAACAAGTTTTTTTAGTCCCTGTGAAACTGTGTGAACTGAGATTTTGGCCAGCTTAATTATCCCAAGAGCCTCGTGTTGTAGTTCCGTTTCTGGCACACTCAGTGCTCAATAAATAGAGATTGAATAAATGAACAAATGTGTGAAGGATTTAAGATTAGCCTGAGAGAAACCAGGGCAAGCCTCACCTGCCAGGACTAAGTGAAAAACTCCTGAGATCCATCTAGAGCAGTGGTTTTTAAGGACATTTAGTCCAAAGAAGAGAGAAACACTCATAATAAATCATTAATAACTAATTTAACTGATCTTATCAAGGAGTATCAGTTTGTAGTATCACCATCAAAATGTTGTTTTAAGGTTTTTTTGCTTAAGAAAGAAATTCTTTTTCAGAGCCTCCCTTCCCACTAGATTTCAGGTTCCCTAGTGACAGCTGAGTTCAGTTTTATAAAATTTCATACCAATTTCTGAGCTTCTCATTTAAAATCTTCAATCTCATATTCCATTCACACCTCCCTTCCTCTACGGTCGCAGGCAGGCGAGCCTCGCAGCCCCACTGCTTGTAGCAGGAGATGGCACAGGAGCAGTGGGGTCTGTCTCCCCACCATTCTCCTCCTCCTTTGCTGTCACTACTCTCCTGGTGTTGGAATAGGGAAAGAAGACATTCCGCAAGTGGCTTTTCTGATAAATCTGCCTCTTTTGTTTGCTGTCTGGCCCTCATTTCCCACCTGGACGATCTCAATTCTAAGGGCAAGCACTTAAGTATTGAAGAGCACATCGAACTGGACCACAGAGGAAATCCTTTTTGGTATGCAAATATATTCAGCCTCTGGTTGTCAAGATACATAAATACGTTTTCCTGTATCTTCAGGTCACTTGGCTACTATATTCCAGAGTATTCTGTGATCCAGTGACTACTGTCTCTACACATTCACTATTTACAAGGTTGGAAAGGGACCCTGGCAGGGGTACAGGCAGCACGTGCGCCACTAAGGAGCATCAGGGCTGAGACAGCTTCTCTTGGAGACAGAGATTCCTGTGATAATGGGGAGAAATTCAGTCCTACAGGGATCTTGAAGGCCCTGGAAATATCTCCCCACACATCTCACACACTCCTTCTTCTTAACTATGGGTAAATCTCAGCTAAGAAGTAGGCCCTTAAATGTAAATCTCAACAAAAAGTTAAACTATTATTCATCAGTCAGCTACTGGTGAAAAGTTTGGTATTTATTTTGTTTTGTTTTGGAGGGCGAAGGGTAGCCAGGTCTCACTAGGTGGCCCAGGATGTCCTCAAACTCTCAGTTTGCTGCCTCGGCCTCTGAAGTGCTGAGGCGATAGGCATGCACCCTCATGCCAGGCTGGGAGGTTTTTAACGTAACTACTTCATCTTATCAACTCACAAAAGCCCCAGTGAGGTGGCAGCATTTGAACTGCAGGGGGAAGTGCTCCCAAGGACCCAGGCAGCCATGCCCACTGCAGCACAGCTTGTCAGAGTTCAGAGGGAGACGCTTTCTAGACGCCCATCTAGGGCAGGGCCGTAGAAGATGAGGGCTACTGCTGACAGAGTATTACAAAGCAAACAGTGACTGAGTTAGTGTGGGTGTGATCAAAAATTACTAACAATGTTTAAATTTTTTCTTAAACAATTACAGTAAAAGACACATTGCAATTAATGCCCATCAAAATACCCCCCCATACACACACACACTTTGAACACACTTATCCCTCTGTGCTTGCGGCTTTCTGAAACAGTTCCGGAAGCCCTCTTTTGTGAATGTCTTTTGTCACACTGTCATGGCTGCCTTGATGTACTGAACTGATTCAAAACGTGTACCTTTCATGGTCATTTTGACTTTGGGAAAGAGCCAGAAGTTTCACCATGGCACACCTGAGAATAAGGCAAGTTTGCCTTTCGGCACTTGGCAGCAGCATTCACCATATTTTTTATCACACCTCTTAAATACACTTACTAAAGAGGACTTCCAGAACTATTTTAGAAAGTGGCAAGAATGATGACATACATGTATTTGAAGGGAGAGGGAGTATTTTGAGAGGGATTAGCGGCAATGTACATTTTACCTTAATAACTTTTTTTAAAAATTTAACATTCACCTTATATTTCTATCACACCTCGTATATATCGATTTTCAGAGCACTTCCTGTTAGTGATATCCTCACAGCAGGCACCTCGTATATATCTTAAGAAACACATTGTTGGAAGAAAATCAGATACCTGCTTTTTTTAAATATATATATGCGGGTACTGGGAGTCGAACTCAGGACCCCGCACTTGCCAGGCAGGCACTTATGCTGCTGAGCTATCTCACCGGCCCCCAGATACCTGCTTTTGAATCCCCACTCTGCCACCTACTATCTGTGGCCCTGTCCAAGCTATTTAAGTTCTTCATGTCTCAGTTTTTGCATCTGTAAAATGGAGACAATAATAACACTTAGTTTATAAGGCTTTTTCAGGAATCAAGGAAGGAATGTGGGTAAACTGGTACACACTAATGGTCAGTGAACAGTTACGTACTGTTCTTTATTTGTGCAAACACAAATGCAGAGAAATGTAACAGTAACTAGAACTCATGATAGGGAATGCCTCTAGGGAGAAAAGGAGCAGAGAGCTGAGAGGGAAAACAAAAAGAATTTCACCTTTCTTGTGTTTCTTTTATTAAAACAAACCAAATATAATGCAAGTCATGTTAAATGACTGTCATCATTCGTGTGAAATGTCCACTTGGCCTGAGTAAGAACTGTCTAGCTGATAGCAAAGCTCTGGGTGCCTGGGGAAGACTGGCATATAGGCTGCAAGCTGAGGAGAGAAGAGCCACCCTGCACGTGGGTGCCACCAACCAACAGGCTTGTAGCCTGGACAGATAAAAATGTAAGAGAAGGAAGTATTCCCCTTTCTTGAGGGAACTTCCAGTCTTTGTCATTGCTCTGGACGCTGGTGTCCAGGCTCTTCGGCCTTCCAGCACAAACTCTTCAGCTTTCTTTCACAAACTCACCGCGGTGACTCTACAGCGAGCTTCCAGGCCTTCCACTGTGCACTGCCACTGGATCCCGGCTCCCCGGGGGGTAGCTGGCCATTTTGGATTCTTCCATCTCTGATCCAGCAGACAGCCACTGGGACTGTTCTGATTTTGACCCTGTAAGTCTATTTTACGTATTCCTTGTACAGCCATACATATACCTTTTATTGAATTTGTTCTTCTAGAAAGAACCCTAATACAATGATAATGATGACAATGTTAAACGATGATGATATTTTAAAAACCCAAATGTAGAAGTAACAGAAAGAAGAAATGTGGTAAAGAGTCAAAACAAACTTCACAATTTTGACTAGGTTTGCCAAATTTTATCTGGGGCTAAGGCATGAGAAGGAAGAAGGAAGACTTCGGGCAGAGCAGCGAAATGAGCCTGAAAAGATGCTTCTGAGCAGGGATAGATGAACTTCTCAGAGAGCCCAGTTTAGATGGATAGAACCGGTAACATCTGCTTTCAAAGACTCAGGACCTGGACAGCTAATTCAAACAAAAGAAAGGTGACAGGGTTTGGTAGATGCTGGTGGACTTATGGAAATCAACCTGGTATTTCCCATGAGTAATAATCTAAGAAGGCTGCGATTAACTGAGAAACATCTGGCAGACTTCAGTCTCTGAAAGTCTGATTTTTAGGAACAGGAGAAGTAGCCATAGGGCAACGAGGGGAAAGCCAGACACTGGGCAGCCATGAAGGTTAGAGCAGGAAGCGCTGCAAGACAGACACAACCCTGAAACACTGACAGAGAATTACAGCTACAGAAGCCTTCTTATCCCCTCATGGTGCTTGAGGAAAGCGCAGGTGGTACAGAGAGAGGCATCTGAGGCAGAATACCAGGCGTTTCCATAGGAAACTGGGTTACAGAGAGAGGGCACTGCCCCCCGCATTCCAAGGTCTCCCTTTCTCCTTGTCCCATTGTTCTACATCCCCTGTCGCTCTCTATCTATCACGGTGACCACCTAGCATTGTGCATACGGATCAGACCTTGTTTCAGGGACTCCTGTTCAGGATTCGGACATATTCTTTTACTTCTTTCTGCTTCAGTGTCATTTCTATAGCTGGGATTATGGCTTCTTCTTTAAAAGAATTTATCACAATGATATATTTTAAAAACATAGCCTAGAGCTGGACGTAGGAAATGCTCATTAAGTAGTATCAATTATTCCTAAAACTCACTCGTCACTTAGTAGGCATTCAGTAAATATTTGTTCAAGCAATTAACCCAAAGCAATGGAAGTTAAGTTCAAGTACTAGGTGTGGATTATTAGTAGAAGTACCTGAGCTAATCCGAATGTCACTTTCCCCTGTGTGTAAATCACTTAACGACTCCCAGATTTCCCGGCCATCCTTTCCTTTCTCACACTTAGCTTGAGACGGTTGCTTTGCTCGCAGTGTTATTTACTTTTTTCAGTTCCTGACCTTGTGCACAGAGCAACAGGATGTCACACCGCCACTCTGCTTCACCATATGGGACACAGTGACCATGTTCTAGGTTTTGAAAAGAATGCCCAGAAACTTGGTGACCCACATAGTTCACACGCAGAGTATCAATTCTACAAAAAAGCACAGAACCTACCTACTTCTGATAGTTTACATTTGCCAGTTTTCTTGCTATCATCCTGAATTCACATATTTCCAGGCCCTGTAAAGGCCTGTTTCAACCAGAAATACTTGCAGCCACAATTAAATGGCCCAGTGGGGTATGATGACACATGCCTATAACCTCAGCTACTCAGGAGGATGAGGCAGGAAGATTGCAAATTGGAGGCCAGCCTGGGCAATTTAACGAGATCCTGTCTTAAAATAATAGAAGAAGGAGGAGGAAGAGGAGGAGGAGAAGGAGATGGGAGGGAGAAGAGGTAGTATATACAATTCCAGGTGCTATCGATGTCTAACTAAGTGATCTTCGAGTGACTTGAGTGTATGCCCAACTACAAAAGAGAAACAACTTCCAATATGTATGCCTTTAAGTTTATTATACACAGTACCAGATATGTATAGAGTTTGTGTGTACACGTGTACACACTGATTAATTAAACTTAAATGCGTATTGTTTCTTCTTAATAAAAGTAGATGCAAAACCTCAATTACATGAATTTTCTTTATGAAAATTTCTAACTATGCATCTGCTTTAAGACTGTGTGTGTCCAGAAGGAGTCAACAAGCAAGCCTGACAAGAATCAGTCCCCAAACAAGGTGGAACTCGGTCTCCCCTCGGGCTGCCTCGGGCACCCATGTGACTACCTCACATAGTAACTAGGTGAATGGGCCAGGCCAACCCTTCCATTAAGTACTAATGAAGCTTCATGTACTTTTTATTTTAGCCAGATACTGGAATGAAGTTCCAGTATTTCCTTCCCATGCCCTAGGGCCCAGGGGGTCACCCTGCTTGCTTCACTGACTACACTCCCCTCCTGTCTCCCCATTTGGCGATCACTGACAGGAACGCTTTCCCTAAAGTAATATACACATCCACTGCATCCAAATGGTTTTTTGGGATAATAAAAATGATTTTATTGAAGTTCACTTAAAAATTATCTAAGAAGCTCAACCTGAAGAAATCCTGAAGGATAGAGTAAATATTTCTAAATGTGAAGCACGTAGCCCCACACACCCAAGCAGAGAGAAGCTGGGGACCATAATGTGGCCTTGAGCTTCATCATTAAGGGGGCAAAGAAGAAATATGGTGAAGAAGAGCCCCAGCAATCTCCCTGGACATCTTCCTGTGCTATACTTAGGGTGGCACACCGCTTACAGCTTCTGTCCAGCTTGTAGCGTGAGGCATGTGCGACATTTACGGTGTGTTGGATCTGATGTTTATCAGTGTCATCCTCCTCAAAGCAGTCCTGGTTGTATTGACTCATGATTTTTACAGGATTAATGGCAGAGTGATGGCTGCAGCCTCGGGAGAGACCCACTCGCTACTGTCACTGTCATTTTTCCGTGAGGGAGGCCAGCTCCTGAAACCACCTCCTGAACTTCCCAGAAGGTAGTGTTCCGCTCCTCAGAGTGTTGCTTTACATCATCTTGTTTATTTGGAAAACAAATTTATGCACAACCAACCAACACCTAAAAGTTCTTCTTGTTAAAATCTTTTCCCCCAAAATACTTTATCTATATTGTCAGGAAGTAAATGCCCTACTTTGCATAATATATTCATATTTTCCACTTCTTCCCCACCCTTTCTAGTTTCAAAGAATGAGAAAAATAAGTCCCAGGGCTCTACTTCTATCTAAGGAAATTTACAAAACCATAAAGAGTATCTGTGACTTCCAGTCCCTTGTTTCAATGTTATTTTCCATTTCTATGAAATTTAACTATGGTAAGGATTTATTCATAAGTTTGTGAGACAATCAAGTAATATTTCTTCACTAAGAATAAAAAAGGACTCTGTAGACAAATGGAGAGTCCGTTTGGAATCTGTGTGCGTGGGTGTGTGTGCATACATGGGACCACACAGGTAAATATTCCCCAACAACTTGAAGATGTGGAGTTCAGAATTGAATTAGCCTCTTTGAATAGAAGTTAAGCAACACATTACCAGAATTGAGACTGTCCTATTAAACCATGAAATGGACAAAAATGAGCCAGTGCACGCTTGCACTCTAGGAAGCTGAGGCAGGAGAATGACAAGTTCAAGCCCAGCCTGACCAAGTGAGTGACTTAGGGAGACCCTGTCTCAAAATTTTTAAAAAGGAGGAGAAGGAGTGTGATATGGCTCGGTGTGTGAAAACCCTGGATTCATTCCTCAGTAGCCAAAAAACAAACAGAAACAGAAAACAGGCCAGAATGGGCTGGAGATCTGGGAATGCAGCCTAGTGTTAAGAGTTCTTGCCTCGCGTGCACAGGGCTCTGGGCTTCATCCCCAGTACAGTCCCACCCTCCAAAACAAGACAAAATAAACCAGAGTAGAAAAAGTTCTGAACCATCTTGGAGAAGAAAATGATCCTCATCCCAGAACAATGTCGATTATCTATGATTACCTTAAACAAGAAGCAGAATGTGTCCATGTGAATAGACTTTGGTCAGTGAAGAAGTTTCAATAGAATTACAGAAATACATTTCTAAATCCAACCTTTGCAGTGCAGGGTGTGTGTGGCAAGGCGAATTTCAGGACAACGTTACTACAAAAGGCGGATGTTTCTGCTGCAGGAAAGGCACAGTCAGGCTCAGAGGTTTCTGTCTCGAAGATGCTACTCAGCAGTTCACTCTCCTTCCTGAGTGCTTGGCTGTTTTACTGAGGTGTGCCTTACATGTTATAATACTCATTATAAGCATACAGTTGCATGAGTTTTGGTGAACTGATACAGTTACATAATTATGACCATTCTCTGGCTTCCAATCCATTCCCTAGATCCACTCTCAGCCCCCTAGATTACCAGGAATCTGCTTTTTGTCTTCAATACTTTCCCTTTTTCTTTCACACATATATTATCTCTTTTCTTTTGAGCTTCTTTCACTGAGCAAAACATATTTAAAGTTGTTCCAATGTTATTATAGGAGTCAGCAGACCCCCTTTCTTTTCTTTTTTTTTTAATATGCAGGTACCGGGAGTCGAACTCAGGACCTCGCACTTGCCAGGAAGGTGCTTATGCCACTGAGCTATATCACCGGCCCTTTCTTTTCCTAATTGTTGAATAACATTATATATTTTTGGATGTATATTTTATCTATTCCTCAGTTTAGGGGCATTTGGATTACATAAGTGAGTTGCCATGAATAGTTTTGAACAAATTTTTGTGTGGACATATGTTTTTATTTCTTTGTGGTAAACAGCAAAGAATATGAGTCAGATATAAATTATATTGAACTTTTAAAAATGTTGTCAAACTGCTTTTCAAAATGACTGTAAGATTTTACATACCCACAAGTGATATGTCAGGATTTCATTTTCTCCAAATACTCACCATTACTTAGTATGGTGAGACTTTTGAATTACAGCCATTCTACTTAGTGTATAGGGGTATCTTGTTGTGGATTTAATTTGAATTCCCCCAGTGAATAACTACATTTAGTATTTTTCATACATTTATTAGCATTTGTGTATCTTCTTTGTGACAAGTGTATTCAAATATGTTGCCCACTTTGAATCAGATTGTTAGTGTTTATATTGTTGAGCAGTAAGAAGCTTTTTATATATTCTGGAGAAAAGTCCTTTAGGAGATATGTTTTTTACAATATTTTTCCCAGTCTTGTACTAGCTTTTTCATTTTCTTGTTTTTTTTACTTTTTTGAAGAGCAAAGTTATTTTCATTTTGACAAAGCAAAATTTATCAATTATTCCTTTTATTGACTATGCATTTATGTAGAAATTGCAGTTTTAGCTCTTAAATTTAGGTCTATCAGTGATTTTAAATTAGCTTTTTGTTTATAGTTTGACATAAGCAAGTGGGATGATTTTTCGCATGTGCATATCCAGTGTTCCCAGCAGAGGGGACTACCATCTCTTTGTATTGAACAGCCTTGGCATCTTGGTTAAAACCAATTAACCATCATTGTAAAGGTTTATCCCTTAATGTAATTTAAATCCCTGTATCCTCACATGATAACTCCTCATATAAATCTGCCTTTACTCAAAGACGGCACTGCTGAGGCCAGTGTGCAAATCAACGTGTAGCTCTCACTTTAAATATATTAACTGGAATCCCAGTTCATGCACAGATTTGTAACTTCACTTCTCCTGAGTTTCTGAGCCCACCAAGCTAAGATCTAACTGGGATAAATTCTTCAAGGTAATCGTAGTCTTGGGAAGACATTTGGCAGCCAGTCATCTTCTGATATCGTGTTGTAGAAACTTCCAAACTTTAATTGTCAATGACTATTTTGAGTTTGTTGAGCCTGATTGGTGTGGAAGGCACTAGGAAGAATTCTAAGAAATGCTCAGCAGGTCAGTATTCCACTGGTACATGCCTTTATAACCAACCAGGTTGTTTGTGTGCAGAATCCACTAAGTCTGCTCTGTGGTGGTTATAAATATTTCTACCATGACCACTGAACAAAAGATATGGTTCTGTGCTTTCCGTGAGCCAACAGTCTAGTTGGAGATGTTAAGATAGCTACTTGGTTAAAATACGCAAGCCAGTGAGTCACATACTGGATTCAAAGGGTTGAGAAAGAAAAGGTTATAGGGAACAACTGGAAACGTTAGAAAAAAAGTAAAAAAATGGTGCTGAAATCGATGAAATCAATTTTTAAAGAATATTATATAAAATTTAGGATTATATAAAATTTAGGATTTGTAAGCTTAACAATGCCCCAACTGCCCTAAGTAATAGTATGTAAAAAAGATAAATTTTAAAATAATATGATTGCTGTTATCAACTGCCTTCTAGGTATCAGGTTGTGAACTATATTATCTAACTGTGCAAGGCTTTGATTTATATTATATCAAGTTCTTACAACTGATTTAACAAACAGAAGTTATTATTGTAGCCACAGTCCTAACTCAACCAGCTTAGAATTCATAAGTGTAACTATAAAGGGACAGTAATTCACTAAATATTCCAATGCTCACCTCTATAATGAAAAACTTCTTCTTCAAGCTTCCCCTCCTCAGGTCTTCCTAGGAACCCAGGAAGAGCTCGTGAAGATAATGAACTTGTCGTCCCCACTGCCTCTTACACACCCGCCCTCAGCCACAGGGGTGTAACTCAGTTAGGGACATTAGGTGCAGTCGCCTTCACGGCCAACACAGCCATGTCAGTCTCTGTCTGCGATGTTCTACCACTGTCGCTGATGAGGTTCACGGTCATCTTGAATCTTCAGCATTCGCCAGGATTAAAAACTAAATTAAAACAAAAACAACAAACAACAAACAAGCAAACAAAACAATGCTCCTCTACCAGTTATCATGTTGTGTTCCGGAACTTCTATGGGCAGAGGCAGAGGTATTTTCCTTGGAGTGACCATGCTGCCATGACCATAAGGAACTGAGGACCTAGGCACACTCTCCACTCACGACCTCTCCACAGATCCCAAGACCTCTCCACAGATCCCGAGACCTCTCCACTCAAGCCCCTGAGAGTTGAAGAATTCCTTGCCTCTCCTAGTGCCATTTCTTGCTCCAGGAGGAATTACAGAGGTAACCAATATTTGCTTTAGGAGAAAATGCTAAATTTTCCTAGTCGTGTTTAAGATCTAAGGAAACAGAGGCGAAGAAAGTTTAAGTGAATTGCCAGACATCACATAGCAAACATGAAATTCAAATTTAGCATTTTCAAATTTCCAAGCTGATATTTTTTTCATTCTACTTTACTGCTGGCAAAATTCCTAAAAACTAAAAATAAGTCCCTTCAGGGCAGACTGGACTTAAGAACAACCCAAATGTCTTCCCTCGCCCTCACAGACAGGCCTATTCTAATAAGATTTAAAAGGTGCCTGGCAGCAACTTGCAAGGTTTCTCATTCTCTCACGGGTTCTAGACTGAAAGAATCTTTGTGCAAACCAAAATGTGTCTGCTAGTACATTATTTATTAATTGAAGGTAAACCAAACTGCGGTTGGGTTTATTCTGCAAACAAACTTGTAGAATTTAACACACAAAGATGGCATTTGTGGCTAGAAAAAAGAGAGAGAGAAACAAACCAATGTTACCTTCCTGCAGTGAAAAAGCTCTTGTTAGAGTGACAGGCACCCGGCTCGGGGTTGTGGCTCTATCCCTAATTGTGCCCCCCATGATGTCACTGCTTCTCTGTAGATTCCTACAATCCAGCATGTCCACCTGTGAGCTGGAGGGCAATGTGAGGACGAGATGATATAAAACACACATACGAGAAAAAATTTAAGACCGATGCAATTGCATATTAAGGGACCTTTTTTGGAGAATGATTCAACACGGACCATAGTGCTAAGGACTAGAAAAACGACTGCTGAAGTCAGATAAATTGCAAAAGTGAAAATCATATGAATATATTCTCTCTTATTTACCAAGCATTTGGCCTTGAACAAGTTACTTCTCTTAACCTCAACTTCCTCATCTATACACAATGGATAATAATGCCGAAGATTAGATTAAAGGGCGGCCCGGTCCTGTTATTGCCTAGAATTTTAATCTACTGCATGCTGGAAGCTAAGGAGATTGGACTGAAACTTTGTATTGGTTAATTCAGCTCTCCACATAAAATTATTCAGGTCTTACATAAAATTATTACATTTTTTTTCTGATGAGACAGATTGTCTTGCTTCTCTACTGTCTAATGCAGAGTTCTCTAGTTGACATTATAATTTATTCAAATAAATAAACGTGCCACCATATAAATAAGACTCATTTGAAGGAACACAATGTTAGTGAAGATACTTTATCATATAGTGTAGTTATAAATAATCTGAAATCTCAGTGACTCAAAAAATAGAGGTTTATTTCATACTCAATGCCTTGGTTGGCTGGCCTCTAATTTGAATTTATGCCATCAGAAATACATGGTAAATATTTGCAAGATCATTATGGCAAGAAAATAAAGATGGATGACATACCCTGGATCTTACCTTCCCTGTCTTGAAATAGCACCCATTATTTTTGCTTCCACACTCTTGGACAAGACAGTGATATGGAACAACCTAGCTGATAATTGAAGGCACCTTTATGCTTTATGCTTTACATGCCACCATATTTACCTGTCCGAGTGCCAAATTTTTAAGTGTAGCATCAGTATCCATTCGGTGGTATGAGAAATAAATAATAAAATTTATGAGCTAGGCTTGGTGATACATGCCTGTATATAATCCCAGCACTATGGGAGGCTGAGGCAGGAGGATCTCAAATTCAAACCCAGCTTGGGCAATTTAACGACTTAGCAAGATCCTGTCTCAATAACAATAAAATGACGTATAGTAAGAAACTAGCTCTGAGTGTGGCAATACTTAGGACTCAAAAATTATTACTTCCTTTCTCCTACTTTCAATCTCAAAGGTAAACTTTGCCAACCTATAGAATCAAACCAGCAACAAATATGTTCCCAGCTATGGCAACCACAGCGCCCCTTGGTGTGCTCAGCATACTAGAAAGAGGTGCATCAACATGGCACTGTCCCTGTGGCAGCCCGCAGCCCATCTCTCCAGCTCCCCTACCCCAACATAGCACACGACGCTCTCCTGCTGAGGATCCACCTGTGGTCCCCTAGGTTTTAAGGAAGAAATGGAAACGCCTTCATGTAACACTGAAGACCGTGACCCTTTAGGGTTTCCATCCAGCCTGCCTCGCTTAGCTCCTGACTTGTGCCTCATGCCCCCTCCCCCGGAGGACTCAGTTCCTGGCCACCTCTGCTTTACAGCCCGTCTGCAAGGCCAAGTGCTGCTGGATTTTCCCAGAATATCTTTTATTCACTCTTCTCTCACATATCTGTGCTTTAAACTATCTTTTCTGAAGAGTCTTCTCTGGCCTCGCCAGGGTGACATGGATGCCCATGGCTACACCACACCGGGTAGAGGTGGGCTGAAAATTATTACATAAGTGCGTATCAGACCCTGAGCTATCACATGCATGCCTATATCACAAATTACTGCATTACCAGCACTGTCCCAAGGTCCCATCCCCAGTCTCAATGAGAAACTCACGGACAGCGGGAGCTGCATCGTGTCTGACGCCAGCTCTGTGGGGCCTGACCAGGTGCTTGGCACAGTGTGGAAATAAAGGAAAGTCTATTTTATCAATGAACGCCAATGTCAACCTTGCCTTTTGTTCAATAGGTCCAACTACACCTCTCCCTGTACCCGGATTCTAGATTTTCCAGCAAATTACTGATCAAGTAATTAGAATACTTGCCTGCTAACCATCGGCTTCAGATGTTTGGGGACATCTAACTCTGGATGGGCAGGGCCACAATCTCTGTTAAAGCCTGAGTGTCTGGGGCAGGCGGTTCACTGTGTGAAGATCTAGAGTCAAATCCTAGATTCACTTCAACCATAGGCATGAACTTGGGCATGCTTTCTCAACCTTTACCACTTCAGTTTCTTCATAAGGAAAGTAGAACCATTATTTCCATGTCATGGGGATATTGAGACATTAAAAAAGAATCCAAATTTTTCTGCCTACTTGCATGTTCCTCTAAAGGAAGGAAATCACGTTCCCTAGGAACTTCTTAGGCAAGGAAGGTATTTATTTTTTGAAGGAAAGTTCTTAAAAAGCCTCTTGGACTAATAGATAAGCTTGAATGTGTAGAGAGCTTCCTTGCAAGAGAGACAAACAATTGTTTAAGAGAAAGAGAAGAATAGGAAATGAGAGGAACAAAGGAGTCAGGATCCCTAAAATTTTAATTACATCAACATATCTGGGATATATATATTTTAAAGCACTACTAGCATATTTCTGTCACATGATCACAGCCTATAAATTATAGGCATGATTATTATTGAATAGGTGTTATTATTATCACCCAAGTCTTAGTTAACATTCCCACAAGTTTGCATTCTCTAGTCAAGTAAACAAAGAGGATAGCTGGGGGTGGAAAGAGGGAGCTCAGCTTTTCTTCTGCCTGGATTATACCTTCATCTTTGCTTTCCACGCTAGAATGGGTTTTCACTGGTATCCTGACTTTCTTTGCTCGTTTCTATATACCAAAGTCTCACTGACTACATTCACTTTTCATCAATTTTATTGAAGTTCAGTTTATTCATAATAAATAAATAATCCATTTAAGAGGTAGCATTTGATGAATTTGACACACACATACACCCATGAAACCATATTCAAGACACAAAGCATTTGTTGCCCTCAGATGTTTTCTTGTGTGTTCCCAGTCCTTCCCCTCGGCTTTTCCCAAGGCAAGTGCCAGTCTGACTTTTGTCACCAGACTGTCCAAATTCTTCCAGACTTGTCTATGAAAATAGTCCAGTGATGTGAAGGATCATTTACGTGGTTTTATAGACGGTGAGAATAATACCTCTCTGAGTAGTCACATAGAGATTTCTAAATGGACATGTATGCTTTCATTTCTGCTGGGAGCAGAATGCCGAGGTGACATGTTAAGCATACACAAACTTCAAAATTTCCAGTTTTCTTAAATGATTGTAACATTTGATATTTATACCTAAACTTGAACAGTGTAGAAGAGTTCCAGTTGCTCTCCATCCTTGGTATTGTTGGTCCTTTTAATTTTAGCCTTTCTAATGGGTGAATAGAGGTATCCCATGAAGACATTTGCATTTTTGGAATG
Organism: Erethizon dorsatum; assembly: GCA_028451465.1. NCBI lineage: Eukaryota > Metazoa > Chordata > Mammalia > Rodentia > Erethizontidae > Erethizon > Erethizon dorsatum. The sequence goes on from CM051822.1 coordinate 82,531,106, forward strand.
GTGATAACTATCTTACTTTGCACTTCTTATTTTTCTTCTATGACTTTTAGGTTCCATAGGAGCCCTCCTTCATGGCTCTCTGGTATTCCTCCTGGAATACGAAGCATTACTTCCACTGCATCTAACCGTCTGAGGACTGAGAATATCTTTTTTTCACACTATGCTTTACTGGTTTGTGCTATATTTTGGCCGTACTTTTAAATTTATATTACTTTTTCACCTTTGATACATGAACTTCTCAAATATTCACTTTGGGAAATGATCCCTTAAAAAGATACAGTACATTGTTTCATCAGAGTGAAAACTTTACTGTATCATTTGAATTATGTGGATACAATTTTTAGCAATTATTTTTACATAGATTCAAGATATCAAACTAGAATAGACTCCATTTATTATTAAAATATAATCTACTCTGGGAGATCTTAAGATAATCACTTTAACTCTCAACAAGGTTACTAATAATGACCTTCTGCCTAATTTATATGAACTTCCTATAGGAATTAGAAGTTATCTTTAATTTATTTTTTATTAGTTTATGTTCAGACTACCTAATGAATACATTCATGGTGTGGGGTTGGTACAAATACATATTCCATCTTAATCTTTGTTACTTCCCTTTCTCCCCTCCTTTCCTCCAGATCCCCTTCCCATCTACAAAAAGAACTTGAAATAAATACCCCATCATTAAGCTATACAAAGCAAATTATAATACTCAGCAATTTGTATTCTTAAAATAAAATGAATATTTAATATATTTGTTTTCAGGTACTTTAAGTTTAAAACATTTGTTTTTCTCTATGGATTCCTAATTGAAATGACAGTTACCACAATGAAGAAAGTCCTTTCCGAAGAGTGAAACAGACCTCAGAATGTCTAGTGTTGACGAAATGCATGTGATAACGGGTATTCATAATATTCTCTGGTGAACTTTGCTCAACTGACCTGAAGAGCTGGAGGTGTCTCCTCTACTGAGCTGTGCACATTTCATGAATGTTTTTTCCATGTTTTGTGGCAGAAAGAAAGAAAGAAAGAAAGAAACGTCCTGATATTTTAAAATATATGATCATGAAAAGAAAATTGGAACAAAGAGTTACCTTATAAACATGTAAAAAACATGTCTATTTGGGCCAGTGATATAGCTCAGCGGAATAAGCGCCTGCCTGGCAAGCACAAGGTCCTGAGTTCGACTCTTGGTACTCGCATATATATATATATATATATATATATATATATATATATATATAAAAGATCTATTTAATGAATGTGTACTTTAGTGCATATGCATAATTTTCAAATGTGGGTTTCATCTGTGAAAACATATCTTTATAAAGTGACTTGCACTTTTTCTCTTGGAAGGAAAATGTTTGTGGGAATTTGTTTTTAAAGACACAGCTTAGGAGAAAAGGATAATGCATCCATCCTCAACGCAGAGAATGTCAAGAGCACCGTAACCTTACATGTACTGCTCTAGCAGAAGACTGGGGAATTGTTCAAGACCACCGCAGTAGGAATCCTCATCCCACAGCAAGGTTCCTCCCTGGTAAACAGAAGCATCTTTTTCATCTCTTCACAAGCCCGTTTTGCTTTTACTTTTGAATTTCTATGTGGTCTGCAAGCTGAGACTCGAAAGATCATAGTGATCGAGATCATGTAATCCACTTTGACAGTATATCCTGGGAAGGGAGTGCTTAACTCTTAACATTAAAAGTAGAGAAATCCTACTATCATCTGTTTCCAATAATGTACTCAAAACCAACCAGACTGTATAACTTCTACTCTGGTTATACTTACTAAGAAAGAGCACGTCCCTTTATAGAGAGGATTTGGATTAAATGGGCCATTGTTTTCAAAAACAGATAGGGAAACTGAGGTGTAGAAAGGTTATATAACTTGTTAAAGCTTACACAGCTGGTGGTGAAAACAGAAGTACAAAACAAAGTCTTTTAACTCCTCCTATGCAGACAAAATTAGTTAAATGATTTGCTAGCATAAGACTAGAAAATCAGCTGCTTGAACAATTAACTAGAAACCTTTTCTTACCTGTGTCAGTGTATTATTGCTACCTCCAGAGCTCACTGAAGAAATATTCAATGTGAGGGTTATAAACATTAATTAACTCTTAACCTTTCTTTAAAAAGATCACAGTATTATAGAACATTGTAAATGTGTTTCTATGTGACCATAATATATAATACAAAGGTAAATAATGAGAAATGTGAGCTGATAAAGTAGAAATGTAGGTTGGATATTGAAGACCTGCCATTATATTCTGTTACGGTGTCCAAACCAACACAAGTACTGTAATATATTTATGAGTTATACAATTATATGTTCAACTTATGTGGAAAATACAAATCCTACGATGCTGCAACAAACTAAACAATAGCTCCTGGAAAGGGACTTCAAGTTTTTTTTTCAACTTCTCATCTTCAATATAATGGAGTCTGTAGTAGTATATAGCAGGTACCCATAAATATGAATAGATTCATAAATGGCTAAAGATTTTCAATATTTTTAGTAGTCTGTTTATCCTGAACAGCAAGCATAGCAGCGTTCCAGTCTTTGGATATCCATAATAAATGTAAGAATTAATCTTTTTTGCAAACTCAACTAATAACTTCTATCAAATGCAAAACAGTTTATGCATTGAGATTCCTATAATGTCTTGACTCTATACCTAGAGAACACACAGTGAGGAACTAAATCCCTGGGGAATTAACTTATAAATCTGCTAGTATTGCAAACTCAGTGAATGTTGTATTCACAGATGAATCCTCTAATTTCATTTCTTTTCACGAAGTAGGCAATGTATAGATAGAGGATAGATGGTAAAAATTTATTCATGGCTCTCTAAAGAAGCAGCCTGAGTTACATAGAGAAGTTTGTTAATAAAAATGACATGATCAAGTTGAATATCAAAAAGGAGAAACAAAATATATCGCAAAGAGAAACAGAGAAGTTGAGTTCACAATTTGTCACATTAACAACGTTCGGGCATTTGTTCTCAAAGCCAGTCTGTGAAAGAACGAGATCAAAGAGCAATAAGTCAGACCTTTAGTGTGTGCAGCGGTCTCTTTCTCTTCGGTAAAATTACCGGGACGATTCATCAGTCAGACGGTTGGATGGGGGATTGGGACATTCTAACTCTAAAATCCGACAACCAACCTTGTTACAGTACAAATTCACCTGGCAGAAATAGCTTCCATGAGCCTCAGACACTCCCGGTATTTTGCACGCCTTCTAATGATATGCCATCTGTGAATCTCAAAGGATGGCTCTCAGCTGGGCTTTAAAGCCTACAGCATTAGTGTAATGCCACACGCGAGCAACTGCGGACCCGAGACCGGGCAAGTCAAGGATGTGAGACCTGCAGGACCGAGAACGTAGTCATGCACAGCTGGGCGAAGCGAAGCAAACGCAAGAGCAGGATGGCACTCAGGGAACAACCTCGAGGAAATGAAGAGTGACCTCCAGGCTCCCACCAGCGGCCACGCGGGTGTCCCTCCCAACACGGCAAGCTGTCTTCCCACAGAGGGAAGGCTCACATTAAATCATTCACTAAAATGAGATGTCAGATATCTCAGCACTTAATTACATTCTCCCATCATGAAACAAAAGGTAAAAGAAGAGGAAATAATAATCTACATATTGATAACCTGTATTCCTTGATTTTAAAAAATCAAGATCTCCTTCAAGTTCAGATGAGTACACTGCCTGGTGTGAAATCATTCATTAATGAGCTCACAATATTATCTAATGAACTATAACATGGCACAGTGGATAATGGCAACGTTGTTCCTTTAAAACTTACACTAATGAATGCAAGTTTGAAAAAATGAGAAAATAATACAGCTTACCTAATCTCATTGAAATGAATGTGTTCCATTCTCGTTACCCACGTCAAATAATAAGGACTCAGTAAAATATGTATGTTTTTTGTTACTTTAAAAATGACACAGGGCCGGTGAGATGGCTCAGCGGCTTAAGCGCCTGCCCGGCAAGCGCGAGGGCCCGAGTTCGACTCCTGGAACCCACATACGAAAAAGGGACCGGTGATATCGCTCAGCGGCACGCACACCTGCTGGTGTGCGAGGTCCTGAGGTCAACCCCCCGGTACCCACAAAAATAATAAATTAATTAATTAAAAAAAAATGAGACAGAAAATTTCTGGGTCTGACATTTTGGAGGCAATAAATTGAGACTTTAATACATTGTTAGCATAATGAAAGCATCAAAAGTGATATAAAAAAATCATGTGTTTTGCTGGAGAGAACAATAAAGTGGAGTTTTAATCAGCTGCCGAAGTGTAATCAATGTAATCAACTGCAGTTTCCGGGCAGTATTTTCTTTAATAAGAATGGGGAGATCACTAAACTCTATTGGTTTCTCTGAATTAAATCATCAGGTCCTCCTACACTGTCTTTGCTAGTTTTATCTCCCTGAACAAGAACCCAGTAACTTAAACGTTTATGGATAACATGGCCATGAAAGGAGTTAAAAAACAGTATCAGGTTCAGCTTTCTCTCACATCTTTTAAAATACCAGTCTGATGGTTCTGTATTAGAAACAGGGTTACAGGACAGCCCAGTGATTTTCACTGACGCTTTCACGGGCAGTGATGCTAACACAAGCCACATTTGGAAAGAAGGGTAAAGAAAATATATTGCAAGACTGAATTTCCTCTGCTCCAACAGTTGCACTTCTGAAGTAACTCTTTCCTGTGAAACTTCCTTCAGCCACTGGTTTTCATGTTAACCTTTTCCAAGAAGAATTCATGTTCTCATCAAACTTATTTGCATGAAATATATACACGTAACTACTGGAGAAGCAAAACATAAACAACTAATAATAGAAGATACAGACTATTCCAGACATAATTGGGAGTTTAGTCTTTTATTTTCCCATTCATATCCCTATATCCTATCTAAGCCATAACATATAAACAGATACCAAAAAAATATACAGCAAATGAAATTCTAGGAAAGAGATCATGCTGCTGGTAGAGTCCTGCTTGAATGATATGCACCAGGATTCTGTAGAGTACAGGTCAACCACAATGTCCGCCGGTCCCCGAGTGATACGAGGCATGTCACTGAACCTTTCAAAATGTGTTCTCTCATGTGGGAAAGAAGATAATATTCAGGGATGCTTGAGACTGAAATTAAATAGTAAACGTAAAAAGGCTGGGAGAAAAGAAACATCTAATATATAATGGCTAAATGTAAACAAATGAATAAATCAAAATCATCACTTTTGATGGAGAGTAAATAGCAATTGTATAACCAGCCAAAAGAGCTCTTATCACCTTAAACTTTCCTGTAAAAAGAACTGAAACACTAAAATATAAAATTATAAAATTTAAATAATAATTTTAAAGGAATCAAAGAAATCTGCAAAAAGAGTAATAACACCGAAAATGCAGATGGAAGGAAACAGAAAGAGAAGAAATTAAACATATCCCAATGCTTGTTATTCTGGAGGAAAAAGGCAATATACAAACAAAATTCTGAAAAATTTTGGAGCTGCTATGTCTCCATTCAGGGCAAAATAGGGTTCTTTAGTACAATATTTTTATTAATAAATCTGGTGATGGAATTCACTACATGAATTCTTACCAGAGGAGAGGAGAAAACAAATATGACATTTGAAAAGAGGGCCGAAGATTTTCTGTTACATTCAATACCCATGTATATTAGTGAAACAGAAATCCTGAAAAAGTAAAAACATATAAATATAAAAATACAAGAGTGGTTTACTTTTATAGAAAGCATATCCACAGTAAACTACAGTAGTCATCTTTCTTACAGATGACGTACTTAAAGTGTTTCTCACTTACTTCAGAAACAAAGCAGAAATAATACAAGAACGGTTCCTTTTATACCTTCTACTGTACTTGTGCCCAATAATGCAACCCGATAGAATTATATTATGGAAGATGTAAATTAAATTTTGCAATTTTTAAAACTTATTAGGCAACAAATGTAAAACACAGAATTATATTAGAAAATGCTATATCTGACTTCATAGTAAGTTCAAGGGAACTCACAAGTAAACTATTAACATAAAAAGAAGTGTAGTGACTTGGTAGTATACAATACCATTAAGATATCAACAACATCAATTAGGGCCAGTGATATAGCTCAGCGACATAAGCACCTGCCTGGCAAGCGCAAGGTCCTGAGTTCAGCTCCCAGTACCCACATAAAGAAAAAAATAAAATCTAAACAACATCAATTAAAAACAATTAATAATGTAATAAGAAAAATAAAAGTATTTCCTCTAGTAACATATAAAAAGTACCTAGCAATAAAGCTCAAAAAATTTGCGAAATCTTCCTAGAGAAAATCTTATTTAAGGCCCTAAGAGAAGGCCTGTGTTGGTTTGTTTAGGCTGGTATAACACAATGCCTGAGACTGGTGCTAGGGTTTAAATGTTTATTGTGTCCCTCAGAGATTCATATTGAAATTTAGTCCCCACTGCAATGGGTCTTCAAGAGGTTATGGGGCCAAGAGGGCCCCACCCTCAAGCAGAAAACTAGTGCCTTGAACAAGCGAGTTCAGCCCTCCTTCTCCTCACCACTTCTGACCCTTCGTAGGCCCACAGCAACCAGACGCCAAGGAAATGGAGCAGACCTTGAGTAGACATCACATCTGCTGGTGCCTCCGCCTCGCACCTCTCCACCTCCAGAACGGTAAGAAATGGTTTTATCTTTATGAATTACTCAGTCGGCCGTATCCGGGTAGAGCAGCATGAGTGGACTAAAACAACTGAGTAGTTTATAAACACTAGAAAGGTATTGCTCAAAATTCTGGAGGCTGGGAAATCCCACATCAGGGCACTAGCAGACTCCAATTCTGGTAAATGTCTGCAGTCTGCATTAAAGATGGCGCTTTGTCACCACACCCTCACGTGGCAGAAGAGGCAAGGCAGCTTCCTTCTGCCTCTATCGAAAGGCACTGACACAGTTCAGGAAGAGCCCGCGTGACTTACTCCCTCCCCATATGACCTCCCCTCTAGTACCTCCTACAGGGTCACAGAGGGCCCACCACAGGAGTTTAGGGCACCAATATTCAGGCCATAGACACATCTGAATAACGAGGAGATGTTTATGGAAAGAATATTTTATAGATAGTATCTGAACTCAAATTAATATAAAAAAACAAATTAGTCTTAATCAGTTCAAGTGATTGGAATGTGACAACACAGCCCTAAAATTCACATGGGAGAGTGTCCTGCATTGGCTACACTGGTGTCTCAGTCACTTTCTTCCACGCTGAGACACAATACCTGACACCCACATCTTAAAGAAGGACAGGTTTATTTTCACTCACATTTTTAGTCCATAATTGGGTGGGTCCAAGACAAGGAGGCATAGTGGAGAGGCCTCAGTAGGGCTGAGCTGCTCTCCTCTTGGCAGCCAGGTAGCAGAGGGAGGGAAAGGGGGAGACGGGAAGGGAGATCTACTTCTCCAGGTCCCATCCCGCCGACCACCTCTTCTTCCCAGACCCCACCTCCTACAGCAAGACAGCTATAAAGCATCATAACCAGTCACCTTTCAGAAGCCCTAAGAGCAGGTGAGGCTTTGGGAGGACATCGACGCACAAACCATAACGCACAATTAGTTAGGACGCCTTTGGCTTCAAATAATAGAAACTGCATCTAAAAATAATCTAAACCATAATGAGGCTCAAAAATGTAGAGCTCACCTGTTTTTCATATTTCATTTCTCAGTATGCTGGTCTGCCTGTTTACTCTGATTACTGTTATGCCGAAAGATGGCTGCCATATTCCCGCACGTCACATGAGAAGAAAGCAAACAGAACCCGCCAAGGGATAACTAGGGGTGAGAACTATCCCACTCTTTGGATGAGGATGCCCGCAAGTACCCAGTTATTCTATTCCTAAAAAAGAACTAGAGTTGTGTTAGCAAAAATGAGTGGGTGGGGAAGCAACCACTGGGTAGACAGTGCCCAGAAAAATGGGTATTCAGATTAAGTGGAGTTCATTCAAAAAATGAACTTAAAAAAACCTCACAATCTACAGACAAGGAAATACAAATGTCAAACCTATGAAAGCATGCTCAATTTTATTAAGTAATCAAGGAAAAAGAAATTAAAACAATATCAACACACCATTTTATATCCATTAGATCAAAGGTTAACACATTTTTTAAAGGACCAGACACTTTAGGTACTGAGAGCTAATAAGAAAAATGGAGGATATTTGTAGGTATGTATTTAACCATTTAAAATGCAATCATTTAAAAATATTAAAATCATTCTGTTACAGTTTCTATCTAAAATGTCTTCTAAAAGTCTCATGTGTTCACAGGTGGAGTCAGGTGGAAAGAAGCAGATCAGCAGTTCCTCCTGTCTCTCTCTGCTTGCTGGATGCCCTAGGTTGACCAGTTTTCCTCTGCTGTGCCCCTGCTATGCTGTGTCTACCTTGGGCCCAACAAACCACGGACCGAAACCTCCGAAACATGACCGAAACTAAACCCATCCTCCTTTAAGTTGTGTATGGAGGGTATTGTATTCAGCAACGGGAAGCTGAAAATATACAGGCTTTAGAAAGGAGGGGGTAGGCAGTGGGCCTGTTTAACACATGAATCATAGTTTGATGACTCTCCCTTAATTGAACAAAATTTTAAAATCTAAAATATTAAGTGTTGATAAAATAGTAGGGAGGTTTTAATTGGTGCAACCATTATGGAGAATATGGTATTGTTTATCAAAAATTAAAATGTTTCTACTTTATAACCCAGTAATTTAATCACTTACATTTCCTCTTGGAGAAATACTTGCACACAAAGAAGATTCAATACGTGCACAAAATAATGTTATGCATTATCTGTAGGCTACATATAGACAATTTCCACAAAAGGATTGTATTTGCAATAACAGACTAAATTCATCAGTCATTACTTTCAAGTAAAAGGAAGAGACTAAGACTTGAAAATGTTACCAGGAGAACTGAAACTGCACATTTATTTCTAGAATTTTTAACATCCTACAAAGAGAAAAATGTCCATACAAAACTCGTGTTTAGTTTAAAACCTCAAAAGCACATACGAAAATCTTGAGAAGTGACTCAGAATTAAAAAACAAGACTGATGTATTCAGATATAAAATTCTTAAACATCATGGCTGAAGAATTTATCTTAAAATTAAGTTCATATAAATCTTAGGTATGATTTTAGGGGTAAAATTTGCCAAACAAAGTGAATGATACCTTAAAAACTCTAGGAGTTGAGCATGATCATTAGGGCTTTTTAACAGTGTCCATTTAAATTGCACTGAAGATAACATTAAAAAATAATCAGGCATTACCCTGGCTGGGTTTTAATATTCTACTTTTAAAACTTTCTTCCTTGAAAAATCTCAAATTGAAAATAAAAATGAGTACAACACACACACACACACACACACACACACACACACTCATACATCTCTCTAACTGAGGTAAAATGTAACAAAGAATGTCTTTATAGAGGGGCTCACAGGCACTGCCTTTAACATTTCAATTGACTTAGGTCCCTTTTTCAAACACAAGATAATTGACAGGATTCTTACTCAAATACTTATTTTCCTGTCATCATTTTAATACTGATACGCCACTTCCTCTATGATCTAGCAAAGATTCATTTATTAACTCAGTGTTAGCTCTGGGGTATTTCTGTCAATGGGACACAACAGAAGGTAAAGATATGGCAGAAAAGCAAGATTCAGACTTTCTTATGATATAACACTGAATAAGGCACTATTTTCAAATTAATTAGGACTTAGAATTCTTGGTAAAATAGCCCAGTAAGCTCACACCCTGATGCATACCCATCTCTGTTCAAAATACGTACCTTCACCAGATATAGAACTCTGGGTTTATAGTTTTTAAGATTTTGGTTTTCCTTTTGGCACTTTAAAATTTTCTTTCACTTTCTTCTGGCCTTCATAGTTTTCTATAAGAAGTCAGAGGTATCTCAAAGCAGTGTTTCTCTATATAAAATGTGTTTCTTTTTTCTTGATTCTTTCAAGATTTTTTATTATCTTTGGGTTTTCTGCAGTTTGACTACAATTATTCATTATTGTGTGTGTTTACCCTCCTTTAGAGTTTCTGTGAGATGCTTGAATTTGTAAAAATTATTCTTTCACCAATTGGAGAAATTGCTAGTCAATGTTTCATCACATATTTTCTCTTTTCTCTCTGTCCTATCTTTTTGACAATGTTCCATGGGTTATGAGGTCCTGTTTACTACTTTTACAACTCTGTTCTTCAAATTGAGAAATTTTATTAAACTGTGATACAGTCCCATCTCTTTTCTTCTGTCATCAACAATCTAGCTAAGTGAAATTCCTATATCTTTAAGTCTAGAAATTATACTTTATTCCTTCTACTTGATGAGCTATTTCATCTTTCATTCACCCTGAGAACATTTTGCCTAACCTCAAGGAACACAATTATAACAAGTGCTTAAAAATTCTTGCTATAGCAACTTCTGAGTCACCCTGGAGTTGTTATTCTTTGATTGATTTTTTCTCTCAATTTTGAGTCACATCTTTATAATTCTTCATATTTCAAGTAATTTGATATTGTATCTTGAACATTGTGAATGTTGTATGTAATCTTCTTTATACTTCAAAAGAGTGATAATTGTTTTAAGCAGTTAGCATGATTGAAGTCACACTGCCTATTCTGTCTCTTGTTTAGCAGTTCAAACATCAGCTCACTCACTTCTTTCCGTGTGCATCCTACCCCTTACGGTAGTGGTTCTGGAATAATCCCATGTGTACGTATACACATAGACCCGGAGGCAGGCGTCTCTTTTGCAAACTTTTCTTTTCCAGTATTCTTCCCTAATTTTCCAAAGTCTGTAGTTCACCTCAATCTCTACTCCCTGACTCCTCAATTCTGGGAACTGGGGTTTCCTGTCAAAGTTTTAGCCACCGGAGGCAGCTGTGAGCAGGACCCCCCACCCACCAGAAGCTGAAGTCATAAAAATGCAATCTTGCTCCTTGCTGTTTGTCCTATCCCCCCAATTTAAACTGCTCTCCAGTAATCTTCCATGGTAGAAGGAGAATCTTTGACAATGTTTTCTACTCTTGATTTGGCTGAGTGGTACAAGAGACATGAAATTGATTATTGAAAGACTCGTGGAAAATTTACCGCATAAGATATTTCTCTCTCATGCTTTTAAGCTTGAAATTTATAGTATTAGTAACATAAGCATATCTAAGAGAAGAACTGTGCCATTCAAACCTCCTGTTTAATATATGCCTATTTAGAAATACCTAAACCATTAGTAGAAGCATGGTGAAAAACGTGAGAGCGGAGATTATAAGAAAATTATATAAAAGTAGTATTATTGTAATACTACAGGTATCTTCATTATATGAAGGGGGTAAGTAGTGTTTCTCTGGTACAGAAGCAAGAAAAATGTAGCAGTGATGAAGACTTTATTTGTCCGGGAAAAGCTACTCAACATCATTTAGCTAAAAGCAACTTCTGAGAAGTTCTTGTCAGCCTTTTTCAGAATTTCAATTCCCCCATGATAGAAGAAATCACTTCAAGAACAAATATTTTAGACCTTACTTGGTGATTGGGAAATGATAAAAATCTTAGCAGAAGGCACTCTCGGGTCATAATACCTACAGAGGAAAGGTTGAGCAAAGCCTATTGAGAAATGCCCTGCTGAGATGTTTGAAAGGTTATGTTTCAAACGTGTTACAGTCCCACAGTTCCATCCTGTTGGCCACATTCTTCCAAATTGAGCTCTTGAATAGTAGGACCCCAGCTAGCTGGGAAGCTCACATTAATGCAATTACAATTATGAAATGGAAAATCAACTTAGGAAGAGCAAATAAGGAGGAAATAAATGGAGGAATTACATACCCAAAGAATAGAAAGAAGAAAAAATAATCAAGGATGCGTATGCCACCATGATGCAGAGACTCTATATCCAAAATTTATTGAGAGATATATCAAATGCTCAGTACAACAAAAACTTTTTAAAATGCTATTTTATAAATAAGATGAACAAGGAGCCAGGATCACTTCATGGAGCACAACCTGTTTCTCTGAAGTTTCACAGAAGGAGAACAGAGTGTCTAAATTCCTGGTTTTGCTTCTGATTCTCAATCAAGTATAGAAGAAGCATTCACAAGGCAATACAAAGCCCAAAGGGAGTGTGTTATTTTATGTGAACTAAGGACAGTTGGCTTAACTGAATTGCATCCCAAGCCTCGAAGAGAACATACTCATAGGTGAAATTACTCCACAATCATCCTTCTTTTATGAGAAATCTTTTAAAAAGGGCAAAGGAGCCAGAAAGCTGGAAAAAAGCCAGTGTCAGTCCCCCTTTCAAGTGGAAAATTATAGGTCTGGCAAAAAAAAAACCTCTGGATGCAAGGATAGGTTACTAAATGAATGGATTGTGAGTACCTGGAAAAGCAACATCACAAAATGCCTAAAATAGGCCTGTCACACTCCACTCCTGTTTTGCTCTGAAAGGATTGCAGGATTTGTCTAATATGAAAACCCAGAATGCAAAGCTTATGGCAACTTCAATGAGTCAATGGACATTCAGAAAATTCTAGTTTTTATATCCTCTTGTATAGTATGGAGAAATGCAAGTCAAATGTTAAGGAAGATAATCAGATTAGTAGCCAGTAGAAAATTATTTTACAGAGTGGTGAATAATAAATTGCTGCCCATTGACAAAATAAGGCTGATAAATGTTATGGCTTGGATTATCTCCCCAGACATGGTATGTGGAAGTCCTCCATGCCTAGGAATGTGACCTTATCTAGGTTATGGTCTTTGCAAATGTTCTTGAGTTAACAGGGGATCATTAGTGTGGAATATAATACGATATGATGGTTGTCCTCAGAAGGGAAAACCAACATGTGAAGTCAGAGACACACAGGGGAAAACCGAGCGACAATGGAGGCAGAGGTGGAAATGCTGTAGCTGCAGGCCAGGGGGTGCCAAGGATTGCTGGAAATCACCGGAAGCAGGAAGTAGTAGAGAGAGAATTTATGATTTCAAATTTTTGGTAACTCAGAAAATCATTACTTGTCTTAAATTATGGACTATTCTATCCTTTTAATAAGCGCCACTGAAGTAGGAAGTTCATTTCCAAATATAATGCATTACAGAGCGCATCACTCCTTAGGTTCAATTCTCCTAACTCACGCGGGCACGCACAGCCTGAACGGTGAGGCCTAACACAGAGGAAAGCGATCCAAAGAAGCTTCTGAAAACCAAGCTATATTAAAAGCCTAAAAAAAGTGACAAAGTAAAGTGACAGGGTTTAGTGTGGAAAACAAATGACTCAAAGCAGACACTACACTTCAGAAACACTGAGGAGGCGTCCGACTGTCTCTCCCGGACCGCGGCAGGCCACGTGAGTCGCAGTCTTAAGCTACTGTCCCTGACGAAGGGCGTCCAGCGTTGCATGATCTTGTTTGTGTGTAGGATGGAACTACATAGTGACTAGTGACATAAACACGACATTGACCCAGCTCGGGGCAACGCTTCACAGTGCCAGGTCATAAGCATCTTACAATCACAGACTGCGGGTGGGGTCATAACGAGCTTCACTGATGGCACGTAGAGAAGTTTGGACATAGTTTCCACGAGTCTTCACTTCATTTTCGTTATGTGCTTTACTAAGACACATGTTTAATTGCCATTTAAAATGTTTTGCATATGAAGAAAGGCATAAAGATAGCAAAAAATGCATTATGTTTTTTGGTGCTAGGGCCTTCTCACTGAGCCTATCCATAGTGTGAACCCTGGTTGTGTTTGTGTGTTTGTTTTATTTCGTGATGTTTGTTTGTTTGTTTTTAAGACAGAGTCTGGCTCAGTTGCTCAAACTTGAGATGCTCCTGCCTCTCAGCTGAAAAATGCATCACCATTAAGGTTAGGGAACAGAGTGGCGATGACACAATGCCTGTAATCCCAGCGCTCAGGAGGTTGAAGCAAGAGGATTTCAGTTCCAGGCATACATAGCAAGCTGAAGGCCAGCCTGACTACACAGCAAAACCCCGTCTCAGAAAACAAACAAACAAAAAGGGAGCAAATGTTTATCATGGATTATGGGAGCAATGGCTGCAATTCTGTGTTTTCTTGCAATGTAACAAACAAATGCTTTCCTAGATGTAAGCAAACAGGTCACTTCATTATGTTCTGTTTCCTGCTACATAACACAACTGAAAGCAAAATAAATTCCCATATTTCTTAGAATAGATGAGAGAATGTTCAAAACTAAAAGAATCAGGTGTGACCCATTCAACATCAAAAAGCACTATTATGGTTTTGCTTTATTGTTTAATTGGCAGCATTTTTATTCTTAGTACAATGTAACTAATAGTATGCCTTATGATTGATAATATATTCAGAAAGTAGCACTTTATATTTATACAGAACTTTACAGTTTACAAAGCACTTCATAAATACCATTTTAATTGACCTCAGTGGTCACATGAAATAGGAGTAAGTGTATTTGGTAACTATGTAGTGAAAGAGAACAGGAATTCACCAGAACTAACTTGCCTACTATCACAGATTTAACATAGGACAAGATTGGAACTAGAGTTAATAGCCAGTGAGTCCTATCCCAGGACTCTTTCCACCTCAAAAATATGTATCTGATGGATTTATTTTTTCTAATAATATTTACACAATTAAGTCTAGAGAAGGGAACATCTACCGTATATAAAATTTCAGAAAATCCTTGCCTTTTGATATCCTAAAGACAAACCAACTAAACAATAATCTTTCCAAAACCATTTTTATTTATTCCTAGCGGAAGGGACAGCTCAGAAAGGGAAACTCATTCAGAAAGTTGTTGCAATTGATACAAACAAAAGCCAGCTTCATTCTTTCCCACGAAAGAACAATTTTTTCATTTTATCTCCACCAAAATTAATACAATTCTGAAGCTGCAGATTTCACAATATAGGCTCACATGCATGCATGACTACAAACACAGTTTGTAATTTCCAAATGTTTGTCTCTCCCGTGAGGCAGAAATTAGGTTCTTTAATGTATCTCCTTGATACACAAATATTTTGATCCTTAGATATAAAGTGAACAACTATGGTGTTTTACAGTTTTAGATATTCTTGCAAAACTCACTAAATCATTACACGCAGACTGCACCTTAACCTTGACAACCATCCTAAAAGTGTCATTGTTGTTGTCATCGTCATCACAGTTTCATAGAGTCAGAGGCTCGGAGCAAGCACATAACTCACCAAAGTCACTGAGGCAACAAGTGGTGCAACCAGGACAAGATTCTGTCTCCTCCTACCAACACTCTTCTACAAGTTTTCTGGAGGACGTATGTTTTCTGTTCTCTTAGGTACGTAAATAGAGGCAGAATTTCTGGGATATGCAGTAGCTTTACATTCAATATTCTGTAGAATTTCCAGACACTTTTCTGCAGCAACTGCACCTTCTTCTATTCCTAATCACAGTCCTGTAAGGATTTTCATTCTTCTAAATGCTCAACAGCACTGGTTATGTCCTCTTGATTACAGCTGTCCTTGTGGGTGTAGAGCTGTGATCGCCTTGTTTTTGATTTACATTGCCCCGGTGACTTATGATAAGCACATTTGCATATACATACAGGCTATTTGTACATCTTCTCTTAGAAATGTCTATTCAGATCCATTGCTCATTTTTTACTGCTGTGAAATATACATAACGAACTTTCCCATTTTACTCATTGATAAGGGTGCAATTCAGTGGCATTAAGTATAACTATCACTACTATAAATTTCCAAAACTTTATCATGATCTAAAGCAGAAACCATTAAGCAGTAGTTCCCCATACCATCCTTCTGGAAACACCTATTAATCTGTTTTATTTTCTGTCTCTGTAAATTTTCCTACTCAAGGTAAACTTATACATATAAGCGAAATCAAATAATACTTGTCCTTTTGTACATGGCTTATTTCACTTAGCAAAATACTTTCAAGGTTTATTTATGTAACAGAATTTTATTCCTTTATATGGCTGGATAATATTCCATTGTGTATATATTTCACATTTTGTTTATCTATTCCCTTCTTGTGAACACACCTGGGTTGTTTCCACCTTTTCGCTGTTAAGAAAAATGTTGCTATGGAAATAAGGGCTCAAATATTTGAGTACTTGCTTTCAATTAGATATCTAGGACAGAAATTACTGAATTATATGGTAATTCTATGTTTATACACATGAGGAACTATGAAACTGCTTCCCACCGTGGATATACCATTTTATACTTCCCACTAGCCACACACAATGATTCCAATTTCTTCATATCCTCTCCAACATATATATAATGTATATGGTATATAAACTCATATTTATATAATGTCCACCATAATGAGTGTGATGTGATGTTTCACTATAGCTATTGTTCATTTTAAATTGGGCTATTTTTTAATACTGAGTTGAAAGAATTCTTCCCATATTTTGAATATCTCTTTGGATCAAATGTCTGTTATACATTGCTAATGCCTGACATAAGATGAATATAAGTTAGACTCTTCCATAGGGGCTTCTGTCTATTTATTGGTCACAAATCACATGTGGAAAGAAGAACTTCCCTGTGGGTGAATAGCTTTTGCCCTGAATTCCCTGAACAGGCGGGGCAGTGTACACGTGTAGTATTTAGAACAAATGCAGCTCCAGGTACCGCCCCGCCTCTTCGTGCATATTCCGCCTCCACGAACTCCAAGAACTTTTCACTTCTTAAGATTTGTTAATGAGCCTTTCTCAAACTCCAGAAATTACTTTAAAATTCATGGTTACTTCCAGTGGGTGAAATTAGAAGCTGCCATTTGCTTATTAATGAAGAGTGATTTTTAGAAAATCACAGGGCGGTGGGAAACAGTATTTTGTAAACACTGCAAAATCTCTGAGTACAAAATGAACAGAGACGGGGTAGGGGAGGGGGGCTGCTTCTGTGCATGGCTAAATGACGCCCTTCCATTTCCTTAGCACAGAGCATGTCAGGCCAGCCTAAGGGTTCCCATTTAAATCGAGCAGCAGCGGACAGCCCGGGCGGAATACAAATAGATGAGGAAGAAGTGGAGCAGGGTTAGCGAAGTGTGCAGTGGGCGAGATTGATGTTGATACCCTTCACTGCCAAGTGAAATGCCAATAATGCTTGTATAGCATTTTGTGAGGGCAATGGGAGTATTGATTCTTGAGCAATAATAAAGAATGAAGCTGCTCTCTCAGGTATAAAAATATTGGCAACTGTTACAAAGAATTGACTCATAGGGGCCTGAGTGCTGGCCTATCTTAATGCCAATAATTCAGGCTTCAGAAGGATTTTGAGAGCAGCCAGGCATGCTTTGCAGGCACTGACTGCTATTAATTCACCTGCAGCATCCCCAGGCCTCCCAGTCTATCAGCCAATTGGTCTTAGCAGGGAGGAAGCTAAATGGATTCCTGAGGTCTCATTGAGAATGAGACAAAGAGTAAAAATGGGAGACAGAAAGGAAAGGAAGAAACAAGAAAGACTATAAAATTTTTACAGATACACTTATAAAGTTATAGATTCTGCTTGCATGTTTCCTAAAGATGAAGTAATACATATCGGCAGCCAGTTAAGCTAAGGAACACTGTGCTTTAAACACATTTCCACTAGATGTGTGATTTCTGAGAATAGGGTTTTAACCTATAGATTACAATAAATTTTACACACAGAAACCAAAATGGAACGCTTGCAAAAGTCTGGAACCATTGTATCTAATGATACCACATTCTTGGCAGGAAATCTGACACTCTTAAATTTACATGAAGCTGGAAAATTGGCCAGAGTAGGAATATAGCACCCATTACTAGGGTGTCACCTGTTCCTAAAATAGGATAAGCTCAGGGAGGAATTAAAATCAATTATAAACACCTGGGCACTTAATGTCTTAACTTTTGCAAAGAGTAAAAAGTATTTGGTTTCACATGAATTTTACTTGGTCTAGGAATTATCAACCTATTTGAAGTCATAAAATATTTAAAAATACAGAACCACGGGGATGGGGATGTAGCTCAGTGGTAGAGCACTTGCCTAGACTGTGTGAGGCCGTGGGTTCAATTCCTGGCAATGAAAATAAATAAATAAAATACAGAATCACATTCAGAAGAGAAAGTTTTGTTAATTGTACATATATAATTACTAAACATATATATGCAGATGCACACACATATGCAAATTATATAATAACTGATAACAAAGAAATGAATACTGGTTTACATTCAACTATCACTGAAGGGGAGATGTGCTTTAAAGGTTAGAAGAAGTGTAAGGGGTAATGCTAGGGTGGAGTGCCTACTTAGCACATGTGAGGCCCTGGGTTAAATTCCCAGCACCAAATACATAAATAAAATAAAAATAGATGTTGGCATACTATAATAAAATTTATCGTAAGATGTGCATTGGTTTTCCAAGATGTTCATGCATGAGTAATTTGGGTATTTTGTTGATTTGTTTGTTTTTGCTTTGTTTTGTTTGCTACTTTACCTTTCATCACTCCTAAAGGCGCTTGTGCTATTCTAACTAAAATATGAAAGAGAATTAGAAGACACTGGGTAGAGGAAACAATGGCCTGAGAAAAAATCGACATCAATCACATCAAAGAAGCACGAGGAGTCTAAGTCAGCTGGCGCAGTTATCCAGACTAGCCTAAGTTGGGTTCTTTACAAGGATACATTCTCAAACGCAGTTTAAAAATGCTGACCAAAATAGCTTTTGTGTGTCTAATGTTGTCAAAGGAACAGTTATTCTCATACGCCTCTGGTGGGAGTGGGTTACCACAAGCAACACCTCAGGATATACCAGAATTTTAATACGTTGCTTAATTTAACCCAGAAATTATACATAGATACGTGGGTATTCACAAAAATTAACCATCAGATATTTCACAGCTGCATTGTTTATGACATTAAAATATCAAAGGAAAACAGCTAAATGTCCAGCATCAAAGAACTAAGCGAATTTAAGTGAAAGAAGCTCTTGTCAAAAGTGAAGGAACTCTGTATTCATGGGATTGACACTGCAGGTTGTCCAATGTCAATGTCTTCCGATTCCCTTCTGCCTCGGGAATGGGTCGTGGTTTCCTTCTCTGACCACCCTTGCCCCTCTGCATGTGACGCAGGGTATGTGACTGTCCAGTTCCCAGGAGGGGATGCTTGGCAGACACCACACCATATCTTGACCTTTATCAGTGATGAGAAAAAGGAGCCTTTGCTGCTTAGGACGGTTTGACTTGAAATTTTCTGACTCAGAGCTGAATGCAACCAAAATAACAGGTTATTTTAATAGGCTACTTTAAAAAGCATGTGTATAAAATGGAACACTCCATCTGGCTTCATTTTTGTCACTAGATATTGTGTACCTGTATTACAAAATATTGATTATTTTGATGACTCATAGGAATATTACACCTGGTCTCTAATTTGTGTTTCTGTTCTCTAAGCTGTTTTTATGAATGGGTATTATGATTGAAGTAACAAGAAAAGCATTTTTCCTGCCATGTAATGTATTTCGATACCCATTATTCAATGATCTTTCTACCTCCGTCTTCCCTCTCTCTTCCCTGACTAACTTCTAGTGACCACCATTCCACTCTCTACTTCTATGAAATCAACTTTTTAGCTTCCACACATGAGTGAAAACATGTGATATTTGTCTTTCTATACCTGGCTTGTTTTGCTTAACATAATGTCCTCGACTTTCATTCATGTTTCCACAAACAATAAGATTTCAACAGCAGAGGAAAGTAACTAAAGTTCACAACAATTTGCCATGTATTTTGTAAAGATCTAGAAGAGAGGTGTTCAAAGTTCCCAACAAAAAGAAATGATAAATGTTTAAGGGGATAGAAATGCTAGTTACCTGGATTTGATCACTACACATTATATATATTAATTGAATTATCAACTGTATCACACAATTATGTATAATTATTGTCAGTTAAATTTTTAAAAACATCTGTACATTACTGAGCACTTTATGTGTGTCAATAAATCGCACAGAACTTGAGAAAACAGAAAAACTTTTTTAAAATCCCTATAAATGTAGTTAACATAAATAACTTGCTGGTAATATGTGCTTATCTGGTTCTATAGCAACTGAAAGCCAGGAATGCCAAGTTATAGTTTAAGTATGAGTATAACAGGTTATAAGAATGGAATTTTGCTTCCACATCAGCGGGTGTCATTTAGGGTTAGACTTCTCACTGAATCCATGATCAATGCAGCAGGTACTAAATATGAATATACATATTGTCTAAAATTAAAATCATTTTCCTGTTGCTATTTTGATATAGTAATGTAACTTCATTATTTTATTAATTTATTAAAGACATTTTTTAAGCATCTGTTGTATTCTAGGCAACATGCTAGTCAGGCAGAATGAGATGATAAAGATGAATGAAAAATGGTCCCTGCCCTGTAGGAGCTCACAGTGCAGAGAGAAAAGCAGGCATTAAAAGTGTGTATTAAAAGATACTGCTAAAATAGAAGCAGGCAAAAAGTAAATTGTAATAGAAAGAAGAAGGTGGTTAGTTTCAACAGTGGACAAGGAAGATATACAGACACTTGATTTGGGGCTAAAATAGTAAGCAGGACCTATGCACAGACTGGAGCAGATAATCCTGAGAGAGGAAAGGCAAAGGGTGATAATCACACAGGGGGTGACCTGAGGGATTCAATGAATTAGTTTGGCTGCAAGATAAAAGTAATGAGCAATGAGAAGGGAAAAGTTGGATATAGTACATCCACTCAATCTTTAGATAACAGTGCATTGTTTAAGTTTTCTGAATCAAGCTGGTCACATGACCAAATCTCTGTCTTAATTAATATCGGATAATACTTGGGGCAATGTGAATGCAGAGAAACTACTTTAGAGGATACTGCAATAGTCCAGGAAATCAGTAATGAGGATGCAAACCACAGCAGTGCTAATGGGATTACATATTAGTGGAGGAGTAGGGAGCTATTTAAAGGTAGATTTGAGAGTATATCATGGCAGTTTTGATGTAGGAGGACAAAAAGTAAGCACTGATTTCAAGTAGCTAATTCAAGAAATAGACAGATTGTGAGTATCTTAAGTGGTATAGCAAATATGGGAAGAAGAACTGATGGGGGTGGGTAATGTAACGAGCTGGATTTCAGAAGCATGACTTTGAAATTCCTAAGGGAAAGATGGGTGAAGATGGTTAACAAGAATTTATCAATACCTTGATTGGTTTCGTTTCTCTTTATCTTTAATAAAAAAAAAGTTATATCTTCAAATTATATCTAAACTTTATCATTAAGGGAACAGTTGCAAAATTTCTCCTTGGTCACTGACCTAAAGGAGTAGCAAAGAAGCTTGTGTTGTATTTTAGGAATGAAATGAGAAAAAATATCTTCAGGGATTAATCAAAACCCAGAGCCTATTGCCAGTGTGCACGGTGAATTGGAATTCACATTACTCCTTTGCTCCATAAGCTATGAGCTCTAACAGTAAGACCACAGTTTATCAAGAACCTTTGCAATGCCTGTAGTCCCAACAAAAGCAAGACCTGGGGCAAAATGGTGGAGTAGGTCCTGACAGGGATCACGACCTCTGCCACCTGGAATTGAAATAGCTGACAAATGGCTACTCCTGAAGAGAAGGAGAAGAACTCCAGGAATCAAGAAAGAAGTGACAGGAAAGCTAAAAATCCACAGGAAACAGAAAGGCAATACAGAGAAAAGAATCAAGTAGTCCACACTGCCAACGCTGGCTCCAGGTTGGGTGTGAGGCCAACATCACAAGCACAAACAAGGTAAGCTTGGAGAGGGCTGGCAGCCCCAGTGGTAAACAATGGGTGAGCAGGGCCAGGCCAGGATAAAGCCACAGTTATTGCAAGCTCTTTCAGGGATTCACTCTGAAAGCACCTCCTCTAGCATGGCAGACTAGCTCTGGAGAAGAAAGCCACTGCAACGCTTGCCGTATCTAGGAGTGGGAAAACCCGGAGACAATTTGAGAAAGGGCCCACTGTTTGGGAGGAACTCCTCCAGGGGCAAGAAGCCACAGAACGACTGCACTTTTCGGTGCCTGAAGACTCCCTGCCACAAAGACTGAGTGCGAGACGGCCACAAGAGAGCTATGGAGATGGGGAGGGTTAGTCGCACACGCCCTGTAACCATCACTGTCCCAGTACTGAGACACAATACTGGACACCCGCAGCTTAGAGGAGGAGGGGTGTACTTTGGCTGACTTTTTTAGACGTATCAGTTCTTACATGGTTGGCAGCATGGCGGAAGCACCTGGACAGAGGAAAGCTGCTCATCTCATGACAACCAGGAAACAGAGAAAAAAGAGAATAGCCAGGGAGGAAATGTGTCCTTCCCTCATGGCCCCTGTGACCTGCCTTTTCCAACCAGGCCCTACTTCCCAACACCAAACCAGCTGTAGGGCCTCTATAATCCAGTCATCATTCCACAAGCTCCACCTCCAAGCACATGAGGCATTGGGGGACATCTAGATATAAACCATAACATCCCCTGAAAAGCTTACACAGTGAAGAGCTGTGGAAGATACAGTGGGCAACAGCACTGCCCTCTGTGGGGAGGAGCCAGGCCCGCCACTTGTGCTTTTCTGAGGGGGTTGGATAAGAAAACACCAAGACGGAGACCAGTGGATTCCTGGGCTCCTCTCACTGCCCCTGCGGCACAAAACTAAGCAGACCATTTGCTCCCCACCTGCCGCTGTGTTCAGGGACAGTATGTGCCTCTGCCGGGATGCTAGTCACATTCTGGGTGCATGGAGAAGGGGGCCTCTGGAGCAAGTGGGTGCTCACTGGGGATAGCCATGGCATGGGGTACACAGAAGGACACAGACAAACCCTGAAAGCTTCTGGAGTGAATACAACCTTGAAACAGACAATATGCCATTGACTACCCCCCCATCAAAAATCGCAGGGCATGACTCACCACCCACACAGAAATAGTCTGTTCAGCGAGTGAAAGCAGAGTGCCCCATTTGTGACTCACCACCCCGTCACCACACCTGTGGATTCCAGTGCTCCAGCCTTAGGAAGCAGCTTTATCCATCTAAACATCTGCACATGGAAGAAATTTCTTGACTCAGCTTTCAATTTTTGTTTTTTCTTGCCTTTTTTCTTCATTTCTTTTCTTTTTCTTGTTTGGTGTTTTTTCTATCACTTTCATCTAATTTGATTTACTTTTCTATACTTTATTTGCATTTTCAGTTTTTCACTGTGTTCTCCACTTTCTCATCTTACCTTCTTCTGCTTTTTTTTTTTTAAATCTTGTTTCTTCTCTCATTTTTCCCTTTCCTGCACCCCACTTTAAATCATTACATTTTTATTATTACTTGTGACCTTTATACATTTTTACTCTTTTAGTTTACTTGATAGTATTATGGCTGCTCTCATTTATATTTTAATGATGGTGTAGTTGTTGTTTTCATTGGTTTTTACCGTATACCAATATCCGGTTTGTCTTCATGTTGTTATTGTTACTGCAATTTGTTGTCTCCTCTGTGAGAAGTACCAAAGATCAAGTATGCAAAAGAAAGCCCAAACATAAAAGTGAAAGGAACATTCAACACAACAGATACACAAATTTGAATATAGAAACACAAGAATTACCAAAAAAAAAAAAAAAACAAGAAAACATGACCCTTCTAAAGGTCCGTAACTCACGAATAACTGAATGCAAAGATATCAAAATGGATGAAATGCCGGATAATGAATTCAAAATGATAATGATTTCAAAATGATTAATGACTTCAAAGAAGATACAAATAAATAGCTGAATGTGTTAAGGAACACAATCCAGGATAGAAAGGACCAATTCAACAAAGAGACAGAGATTCTGAATAAGAATCAGACAGAAATTTTGGAAATGAAAAAGGTAGTAAGTCAAATAAAAAACTCAATGAAAAATCTCACCAATAGACTTGATCAAGCAAAAATGAAGTTTGGGCCTTGAAGATAAGGTTCATGAATTATCACAATCAGACACTAGTAAAGAAAATAATAATTTTAAAAACTATGAACAAAACATCTAAGAACTCTGGGACATGGTTAAAAGACTAAACACAAATTTGATGTAGAAGAGGGTGCTAGGGTTCAGAATAAAGGCATAGAAAATCTATTCAATGAAATAACAGAAAACTTCCCAAATGCGAGGAAATATATAGATTAACTATAAGAGGTATTTATAGCCCCAAACAGGCATGAATGCAAAAGAGACTCCTCACATCATATTGTAGTTAAAATGTCAGGAGTACAAAACAAGAGAAAATACAGTGATACCTTGGTTCATGAACTTAATTTGTTCCACGATTCTGGAAAAGATAGCCATGCTTGTGTTCATGTGAGAAATTTGGTTGCAGTCATATTTGTCACCCGATGCAAAGTTCTGAAACAAAAACAAAATTTTGTCAAATGCTTCTGTTTCTGAACCAAATTGTTTGCAAACAAAAGTTTGTGAATCAAGGTACCATGGTATTTAAAGCTGCAAGAGTGAAATGCTAAGTGACTTACAGAGGCAAACCTATCAGAATAACTGCAGACTTCTTTGCTGAAACTCTAAAGGCCAGAAGAGCATGGAATGATGTATTTCAAGTCCTGAAATAAAATAACTGCCAATTTAAACTACTATATTCAAGAAAGCTATCTTTCAAAATTGAAGGAGAAATAAAGACCTTCCACAAGATCAGCATAAACTGAAGAAATTAATAACCACTAAGCCAGCACTGCAGAATATACTTAGTGGAATCTTACACACAAAAGAGGAAAAGTAGATAAGTTTTGAGAATTGTGAAAGAATCAAACATTAGGAAAACAACAAAATGAGAGGAATTAGTATATACATTTCCACTGTAACTCTGAATGTAAATGGTTTTAAATCTCCAATTAAAAGACAGACACTCAGATTGGATTTTTAAAAAGACCCAACTATTTGCTAATTGTAAGAATCACACCTGACTAGTAAAAACACACAGAGAGTGAAAGGATGGAAAGCAACAGTCCATGCAAATGTAGTCTAAAAGCCAGCAAAACTATTTATAACCATATCTGACAGAGCAAACTTCAAGGCAAAATTAAGTAAGACAAAGAAAGCTACTACATTTTGGTAAAGGGAAGAACCCTCTAAGTGCAGTTATAAATATCTGCATCAAATACTGATGTACTCAAACTCATAAAACAAGTATTTTTCAAGCCACTGAGATAGCTTAATGGCATGAGCCCCTGCCTGGCAAGTGTGAGGTCCTGAGTTCGACTCCTGGTACCCACATTAAAAAAAACAAAAAACAAAAAACAAATATTTTTCAACAGGAAAGGATGTATATGTCCTATGACAATACAGTAACAGGGTAACTTCAATATTCCATTCTCACCAATAAATAGGTAATCTGGATCCCCCCAAAATAAGCATCAGACTTCAACTATACCCCAGAGGAAATATACTCAACAGACATCTATAGAACATTCCATCCAACAACTACAGAATATATAGTTTTTCAGTAGCTCATGGAACATTCTTCAAAATATATATTTTAGGTTGTAAAAAAGTCTTGACAAATAACAAAAAGTGAAATCATTTTGTGTATCTTATTATAGTGGAATGATAAAAATCAATAGCCAAGAGAAACTTTGGAAACTATGCATACACAGGCAGACTGAACAATTCACTTTGAACAATCAGTGGGTCATTGAAGAAATCAAGGGGAAATTTTTAAATTCTTAGAATAAAATAAAAATGGAAACAGAATATAACAGAATCTCTGGGATACAGGAAAGGCAGTTCTAAGAGGGAAGTTTATTGCTATGAGTGCCTACATCCAAAATCAGAGAGATCACAAATAAATAATATAATGGCACATATCATAGTCAAAAAGAGAGAGAGAGAGAGAGGGAACTAAATACAACAGAAGGAGAAAAATAACAAAAATAAGAACTGAAATGAAATAAGTAGAATAAAGACATGCCATGTTCAGGAACCTAATGACCTCAATTAATATAAATACTATATGCCATAACATGAGCTAGGATTAATAATAACAAGAATGAAAAATGTGATACAGGAATTGGAGAAGGCGGGATTGGAGGAGAAGGGGATTAAAAAAGAAACAAGCTGTAGTATGTACATGAAACCACTCCCAAGACAATTGTAAACTGCATGAACTGCAAACATGTACTAATAAAAGAAAAGAACTGAAATGAATGAAATAGAGGCTAGAAGAAGAATACAAAGAATGAATGAAACAGAGATTTGGATCTTTGAAAAGATAAACAATATTGACAAATGCTTACCAAACTAACCAAAAGTCAGAGAAAAAACTCAAATCAATGCAATTAGAGGTGAAGGGCTGGTGAGATAGCTCAGCGGCATAAGCGCCTGCCTGGCAAGCACGACGTACTGAGTTCGACTCCCAGTACCCACATATGAAAAAAGGGCCAGTGATATCACTCAGCAGCACGAGTGCCTGCTGGCACACAAGGTCTGGAGTTCGACCCCAGTACCCACAAAAAAAAAAAAAAAATACAATTAGAGGTGAAAGAGGGGATGTCACAACAGACAAAACTGGAGGCAAGAGGATGATTAAGTACTATTTTGAAAAACTATATTCTAGTACATTGGAGAGTCCAGATAGAGGAAATGGATAAAGTTCCATGATCTACCAAAATGGAACCAAGAGGATCTAAAAACCTAAATAGATTATAGCAAGCAGTGACATTGAAACAATAATAAAACATCTCCCCAAAAAAGAAAAACCCAGAATCAGACAGATTCGTGCTGAATTTTATCATGCCTTTAAGGAATTAACACCAATGTTCCTCAAACTAATCCACAAAATAGAAAGGGAAGGGGCCAGTGAGATAGCTCAGCAGCATAAGCGCCTGCCTGGTAAGCGTGAGGTCCTGAGTTCGACTCCCAGAACCCACATACGAAAAAAAGGGCCAGTGATATCGCTCAGCAGCATGGGCGTCTGCTGGCAAGCGTGAGGTCCTGAGATCGACTCCCAGTACCCACATTAAAAAAAAAGAAAAGGAAGAAAAGCTTCCCAACTCATTCCACACTTCCAATAAGATCCTGAAAACAAAACCAGACAGGGTACATCAAAAAAGAAAACTATAGACCAATGTCATTGATGAATATAGATATAAAAAATCTTCATAAATACTTACAAACCAAATTTAACAGCACATTAAAAAAAATCCTACCCCAAGATCAAGTTGGTTTCAGTCCAGGGGTGCAAGGATGCTTCAACATATACAAACCAATAAATATATTATATGACATCAATAGAATCAAAGATAAAAATCACATGATTACCTCAATTGAAGCAGAAAAGGCATGCATTTGACAAAATTCAGCACCCCATTAAGACAAAAGCCTGAAGAAATTAGCTATTGGCGTATGACACCTCAATACAGTATCATAAAAGCTACAGACAAGAAACCAACAGCCATCATCATACTGAATGGGGAAATACCAAATGCATTTTCTTGAAAATCAAGAATGAGACAAGAATGTCCTCCCAACACTCCTATTCAATTCAGTACTTGAAATTGTAGCCAGAGTAATTATGCATGAAAAAGAAATAAAAAGATGAATAGGAAGGGAAAAAGTGAAATTATTCCTGCTTGCAGATGATATAATTCGATGTTTAGAAGGCCCTAAATATTCCACCAAGAGACTCTTAGAACTGAAAAACAAATACAGGAAACTAGTAGGATACAAAATCAACATAAAAACTCAATAGTTTTTCTATACACTAATAATGAACAGGCTAGAAAGAAAATCAGAAACACAATTCCATTCTCAATAGCTTCAAAAAAATTAAAATACCTAGAAATCAACATAATCAAGGAGGTGAGAAATCTCTACAATGAAAATTATAGAACACTGAAAAAGAAATTGAAGAAGGTACTAAAAGACAGAAAGACCCTATTATTTTTGCTTTTCAATAAATATTTTAGACTACATCATTAACGTTGAAGTAAATATTATTTAAATCAAAACTTACACATTTCAAACTAACAAGCAACTATAAAGTACATGTAAACCGGAAAACTTCAAAGTCTCTTTTGTCCTCACAAAAGCATGTTAAATTACTATAATGTTTAAGGCAATAGTCTTTATGTCTTTGTGACCTACTCATACTTGCTAATCTGTTGCTTAAACTGCAGGCAAAGCTCTCCTGCTCTACCTAAACACACACATTCCATCCTTTAACACCTTATCTAGCTTTGAATTTCTGCCAACATATATTTAAACTGTCTAATATGAAATCTTTACATAATGCCTCAGAAAGTAGCAAATATGTATGTACATTGTAAAGCTTTACAATATACAGGGATTCTAAGTTAAGAGAATTGGCTATGAGGACAGGAAAAGCTCAGGGTTGGAAAAAAGGAGGTGATCCTCCAGTAGTTTTTCCATGAACATAATTTACTTTATCTGAATTTGAAAAGTAAAATACTACCTAACTTGGAAATGTATTATACAAATAAATTTCAAAAACTACATATTTAAGAAACACTGATTCTATTTGGGGTGGGAAAGAGTAAGATTAATTGTGCTGAGACAAAACATTTACTAGAAATCTATCAGAAACTGGAATTGGTTGCCACAAAATTTGTATTATTTTGATGTGAGGCAAGTTACACATTCACTTAAATCTTATACCTGCCATTTTTTCTTTACATATAGCTGTCAGTGCCATTGTCAAAACTTGCTTTTAAAATTGTTGTATATTTTTATTAAACAGCTTAATTTTCAAGTATTACATTGCCATGGGTATGATCAAAATATTTTATATTCATGTGTGAAAATGTCACAGTGAAACCAAATATTTTATAGAATTACTAGGCATTTTAAAATGTATTTGCAAGCCAGGCATAGTGGTGCATACCTGTAATCTCAGCTCTAGGGAGGCTGAGGCAAGAGAATTGCCACAAATTTGAGGCAGCCTAGGCTACAATAGTGAGTTCAACACAGGCCTGAGCTACACTGAAAGACCTTGTCTCAAAAATAACACCTGCAAGTCTTGTTGAAGTAATAATAATAATGATAATAATACCAAATAAATACGTTTTAGAGATACTGAAAAAAAGCAAGATCTAACATCCTCTGTAGAACCCCCTTCACATGGTCAGAGCTTGTAGGATTCTCCCAGAATTGGTCCCCCACATGCGCAATAGTAATAAATAAAAGAAAAATTGCAACCTGCTATGGATATACCATGAGGAAATATCAACCACTACATAAAACAGAAAGATGGAATCCCTCTGATATAAAAAATTGGATAAAGTAGTTGTGAAGATTTATAGATAAAAGGGAAAAGAAATCATAGAAAAAATTAGAATACGAGAAAAATTAGAGTAATATGAGAAACTTTTGAACAATATGAGAAAAACTGATAAACTTAAAGTAAAATTGTTATGAGAATATTGCCATTAAAATAAGGACTTCCATGGATATGGTATGTCAGAATAAACTGTATTGCAAATTATGAAATACATGTTACTAAATGACAATAAGAACAGTACATATCAAATATATGTAGAATGGAAATAAAGTCATACTGTGTAGAATAATTATAGCTTTGATATCATATGTTACAAAAAAAGACTAAAATTATCTTAGTTATTTTATTGACACAAAGTTTGAAAAGGAAATATAAATTAAACTAACAAAAAACAATAGGGAAGAAACAATGAAGATAAGACAAGAGTAATGAAAAGATACAAGAAGCAAAAGAATCATAAAAATAAAACTTTTCTTTGGAAACAAATAAAATCAACCTCTGATTTAATAAAAATATGCAACACTTACATTTTGAAATAAATTAAAGAAGACTTAGCAAGTGGAAAGATTACTCATGCTCATGAATTACAAGACTCAATATTGCTAAAATTCTTCAGATTAATATGTAAATTCAATGCGACCCCTATTAAAATCCCCACTGCCTTTTAGCAGAAATGGGCAAACTTATCTAAAATTTTATAGAAAAGTTTAATGGACTTAAAACAGCAAGAATAATAATTTAAAAAATCAAAATTGATGGGTTTATACTTCCCAATTTCAAAATGTTGATTGCTATAATAAGCAGTGTGAAACTGACACAAGTATATACATACAAATCAGAATGGGATGGAATGGAATGGAATGGAATGGAATGGAATGGAATAGAATAGAATAGAATAGAATAGAATAGAATAGAATAGAATAGAAATAAATCCTCACATTTAAGATCAATTGAAATCTAATGGGGAAAGATTATCTTTTCAATAAATGATACTGAGACAATTGCATGTCCAAATGCAAAAGATAAAGGCTGGACCCCTACCTCACACTATACACAAAAATTAACTCAAAATAGAACCAGGATATACATGTAACAGATAAAACAATGCAATTCCTTTACAGAAAAACACAAACATAAATCATCATGACCTTGGACTGAGACAATAGTTAAGTATGACACCAAAATTGCAAGCAACAAAACTTAGACATCATCAAATGAAAACCTTTTGGCTTCAAGGAATACCATCCAGAAAGTGAAAAGACAACCCAGTAGGAAATGTAAGGTTGCAAATTATAATAAGGAGCTTGAATCTAGAATACATAAAAAACACATACAAATTAATAATCAAAGGACAACCCAAGTAAACATAGACAAAGGATCTGGAAAATAAGATATACGAATTGTTAATAAACACATGAAAAAGTGCTGTGTCATTAGCTAGCAAAGAAGTACAAATCAAAACAATAAGGTACCACTCCACACCCACTAGGATGGCTAAAACAAACGATTATTGTGGATATGGAGAAATCAAAACTCTGACACATGTCTGGTGGGATTCTACAATGGTAGTCACTTTAGAAAATAGTTTGATGATTCCTCCAAATATTAAATATAGGTATCTATGAGCCAGTAATCCCACTCCTAGGTATATACCCGTGAGAAATGAAAACCTGCATCTGAACAAAAGCTGGTACAGGAATATTCACAGAAGCTTATTCATGATAATCCCAAAGTGGAAACAAACAAAATGTCCATTCATTGATAGATGGATAAATAAAATGCGACATCTATAAATGAACTACTGTTCAACAATAAAATAAAATTGAATACTTATACATGCTGCAACATAGGTGAATGTTGAAAACAAATCAAAGAAGCCAATCATAAGGAACCATATGCTGTATAATTCTATTCATATGAAATTTCCATAATCTATAAATCCATAGACACAGAAAATAGATTAGAAGTTGAGTTGCCTAAGTCTGAGGAGATGGGGGGCGGTGGCTGCTAATGGGTAAGTTCTTTCTGAAAGTGATGAAAATGTTCTAAAAGTGATTGTGGTGATAGTTTCTCAACTCTACATTAAAGCTATCGAGTTATATACTTTAAAAGGGTGAATTGTTCAATATATGAACTGTATCTCAATAAAGTTATTTAAAAAGCTAACCTCTGGCCACACAAAAACCTACCCACAGATGTTTCTATCAACTTTATTCATAATTGCCAGGACTTGGAAGCAACCAAGATGTCCTATAGAAGGTGAATGGATAAATAAACTGCTCTACATCCAGATAATGGGATATTATTCAGCACTAAAAAGAAATGAGGTATGAAACAATGGAAAAGATAGCAAGAAATGTTAAATGCATATTACTACTAAGTGAAAGAAGCCAGTCTGAAAGGGCGATATTGTATGAGTCCAACTACATGGCATTCTAGAAAAGGAGGCATAATTCTAGAAATTATGGAGGCAGTAAGAAAACCAGTGGTTAGAGAGCAAGAAGGGATGAATAACACAGACTATTTTGGGAGCTCTTATGTATGACCCTATAATTGTAGATATATACCACTGCACGTTTGTCCAAATCCATAGACTACATACTGCCAAATGTAAATTATGGGCATCTGATGATAACAATATGCCAATGTAAGCTTACCGAAGAAGCCCGCAATAGCGGAGATTACACACGTATATGGGAAATCTCTGTATCTTCTGCTCAATTTGCTGGGAACTTAGAACAGCTTTAAAAAATAAATATTAAAAACTCTAGGGACTGGTGAGATAGCTCAGCGGCATAAGCGCCTGCCTGGCAAGCGCGAGGCCCGAGTTCGACTCCCAGAACCCATATACCAAAAAAGGGCCGGTGATATCGCTCAGCGGCACGGGCGCCTGATGGTGCGGGAGGTCCTGAGGTCGACCCCCGGTACCCACAAAACAAAACAAAACAAAAAACTCTAATCTCTGACAAAATTCAGCTATCAAAAAAAAAAAAAAAAAGAAAAGAAATAGTGTCAGAAAGGGGACAGGATAGCAGACACGAAAGAGGCAATTCGGGATTGCGGCTGATCGATCCCATGGCCCCTGCGTTGGGCCATTTAGAATAAATCTGAGCTCTGCTGCAAGCTAAATGTGTGAGCTTTGGCAGGTTACTTAACCCCTCTGTGCTTCAGCTTTCCTATATGCACAAAGGAGATGCTACTTGCACATACTTCACAGATTTATTATATTTGAATAGTGAATGGTATATAACAAGCATTCAAATAATGTTTATTATTATTAAAATCATAATCAAAATGATAGAAGCAAATATACCAACATTTAACTGGTGATATAAAAATGTCTAGCAAATACATACATCATAAAAATAACTCGAGAATTATTGAAAAGTAGGCACATAATTAATTTCTCAAGGAAATTAAATGGCACAGAATGAAACTCTACCAGCAAAAGTACAAGCTTCAGAAGATTTTTAATATTTTTGTTTGCATCACTGTTTTGTTTTCACTGCTACAAATATTGCTATCTTTGTGCACACATAATTTTTACATTCTCATTGTAGTACTGGGCTAGATTCCTAAACATGGACTAACCAGTCAAAGAATAAAGCATACAGAATTTTGCTAAGAATGGCAAATTTATCTGTATGAGAGTTACATCCATTTTGCAGCCACCATAGCTAGGTTTAAGAACACCTGTTTCCACACAACATCTCTTACCAAAGAGACTTGCAAAACATCTGCATTTTTTTGTGTGACAGATGAGAAATTGTCTTAGTGCAGCTTTAATTTGTTTCCCTTATTATGAGTATGGTTCAATACCTTTTAAGGTTGTGAAGGGCAATTGTATTTTTTACTGTGAAATTTTTAAGCTTGGTTGTTAGTCATCTTCAATTTTTAGAAATTCTTTCCAGTTAGAAATATTAATCCACTGTCCATGATATAAGCTGATTATTTTTTCCTTTTTCGTTGTCTGCCTGTGTTTATGACGGGCAGTAGTATATAATGGTTGCCACAGAAAGGACTTACTCCTCACTTGCCTAATTTATTGACGCTTTTCCTTTACACCTGGATTTTGAGTCATAATTAAGAAAGGTTATTGCTCCATCAAAGATTATTTTAAAATCAATCCATGTTTTCTTCTAGTTTTGTCACGTTTTATTTTTACTTTTCACTATCAATCTGGAATTTACCTAGCTTAGGGAATGGTTTTATTCTCTTCTACCTATCTTGTTATACTACAACCGCTGATTAAAAAGTCATACTTTCCCTGCTTATTTAAGATATTGCTTTGGGCTGTTATAAATTTCCATAAGCAGAACTTTGTCTACTTCTGATTTTCTGTTATGTTCCACGGGCCTGACTGTTTCATCATGTTACAATAGCCCACTGTTTCAATTATTAAGACCTTATATATGTGATGAATGATAGCCCCATCCCTTTATTTTTAAAGCTTTTCTCTCTATTTTCATTTGTTCTTCCAAATAAACTTCTTCGTGATTTATCTATCTGGGAAAAATGCCCATCCTGAGAATAGTTCTGCAGCGACTTTTTCAGAGGGAAGACCTCACACATAGCTCGTACTGTGTCAGACTCCTGCCTGTTGCCCCAGGAAGCTACAAATGGGACAGGAAGAAACGCTTTGTGTACTCAGTGGTTAGATGTAAAAGTTCAAAACATTACAAAAGGACAGGAATAAAACTATTTTACCAATTTGGACCTTCTGGTGATATTTTTCATAACAAAAAATACATCGGTTCTAAAAATGGGAGAAGTAAAGTCACATCAAATGGAAAAATCGTTGCTTATGATCATCAGAATAATGGCTTGGTAGAAAACTAGAACAAGCAATTGAACATTTGCTATCAAGCATTGGGCAAAAAAGGCCATAAAGGGCCGGTGAGATAGCTCAGCGGCTTAAGCGCCTGCCCGGCAAGCGCAAGGGCCCGAGTTCGACTCCCAGATCCCACATACGAAAAAGGGGCCGGTGATATCGCTCAGCGGCACGGGCGCCTGCTGGCGCGTGAGGTCCTGAGGTCGACCCCCCGGTACCCACAAAAAAAAAAAAAGGGCCATAAAGGGCTGCTTTACAAGCCTTTAAAGCGGAGTGCTCACGTTCGACATGGGGAAGACTAGTGAGGGCTCCACTCGATGGGTTCCCCCCCACTTTTGTCTGGAATCTGAGGAAGAGTAGGTACGAGAAGATACTGTTTGATTATTCCATCTTTCACATACTCCCTCAACGTTTTCTCCTACCTGATGCAGTATTTCTGCAAGGGGGCTACAAATCTAGGTGTGAGAAGCAGAGATGATCCCTAAATGAGAAATTATATCTGTAAACCTGCTTGGTGGAATTCCTTAGGATTTAATGGCATAGATTGTGCCCTCATCCCATAGACAAAGTCAGCGATTGCAGCTCTATTTCTTTATGGCCAAAACAGTTACTAATTCTGTGCATCTTGCCCTAGATGCAAGGAAGCTGACTGAAGGTGAAGCAATGTGTAGGCTTCTACTTCTGTTGGTAATTAGCCGGCACCATAGGGGAATGAGATATCCCTCCAAAGATGCAATAGTTTGGGTTAAAATCCATGACAAATTCAGAGAGAAAGAAATAGTAGCTGAAGGGAAGGCATGAAAACAGGGTTCTGCAATGAGGTAAATACATTGCATTGTTGTCTGAAGAGGGGCTCAGCTCAAGAGATTAATATCTTTTAGCATAATTAGACCACGTGTCTGAAAGAGTGAAGCCATCTGCTTGCAAAGACCACCTCCTTTTTTGCAGCCCGAGAATGCTGAAGAGAACCCTGCATGCCAGAGTGGCAACACAATAGGACATATTCTGGTCATGTGATGTAGATGAACAGGATCAGCTGTTGAACTGAATGCAACACTAGTAATATGTGCCAATAGTCCTTATTCTTATTCTCCAGGGTACATCTACTATGTAAATTATCATGTGGGAAGGATTTCCCAACGGTCAGCTGACTGCAAGGTAAAAACATCATGGTGGAAGGTTAAGCAGCAAAGCTGCTTAGTTCATTGAGGCCAAGAAGCGGAGCAGGGGAACAGTGCCATGAAGAATTGGCAAGAGACCATATACAGTACCCGAGGTCACACTCCCGTGACCCACGCAGACACACAGACAGAAGTGTACTCCACAAACGCTCTGGGCAGTTCCCAAGCCAATCAAGTCGACACAGTCAATCTCGATGCTCACATCGCTGCGGTATAACTCACATAGGTACAGGTTATTCTTGATGCCCGATTGCCTCTGGAATTCTCCTGTGTGCTTTTCTCTTTGTTGATTTTGTTCTGTGTCACTTTATTATGATAAACCATAACTACTTGTATCATGATTCATGAGTCTCAGGAGGCCTCCCAGAAAATCACCAAATCTGACAGTGGTCTTGGAAACCCCTGAAACAAATACTTCCTAGAATTCTTTTGCTTGGCTCAGTCACTCATTTAAAGTTTTATGCTTGAATAAATAACCAGAGCATCGCACTACACCCACTCGTGTTTTCTAGCACTAGGATATACTGTGGGTGACACTCTTTCAGTAAGAGGGCATTCTAACTTAGTCACTGGAACAAATTGTCATGGTCTAGTTGGCTTTATTTATAACCAGAAGCAAACAAAATATTCATGTTTTCTTCTTCAGAAGATATCAAAGGAAATTTGAAATTCTTAAAGCAAGCTAAAAAACAAAAAGAAAACCATTTCTAACAATAATGTTGTGAGGCCAAGTAAAAAGTTCTGTAAAAAAGCAAATACCAAATAAACGTTATAAAAAGATCCAAAGAACCCTGTGGCCCTAAACTAAAATAAAAATAACACATATAATTTGAAACAAAAAGAAAAAAAAGTGTCTAACAAGGAAAGAAAAGATCAACTACAATATGAATTCCTAAAAATATATCAATAGGTTGGATGATTAAAAGAGTAAGACAACATATAAGTGTAAGGATAAAATGAAAACTCCATTGGCTCCGAAGACAATTCATATGCTGAAACGTAGGAATGCCACTTACCTATATGGACATATTTCCTAGACTTTGAATAGCTATCACTGGGATAATGTTGTGTTATCCAGCTTTTTAGGGAATTTGGTTCAGTAATCATTACTATGCTTAAAATACTATGCTATTTTCATTATCTGACTTACTTAGGCGCCTATATCTTAGCTATTAGGAGTATTTCAGGAAAATTACTTCATTCTCAATTACTGCAAGAAAAAGAGGGTATTATTAATTCTCATCCAGATGCACTCTTACAGACACCCAAAATCACGTTTGACCAGATGCCTAGGTACATTATGGCCTCATCAAATGAACCATCACCATGAGGAATAGATATGGAAACTCTGTCATGTGATATAGGGCTTCAAACCCTGAGAGGGACCATAGAAGAAGATAATAGCATGCTCTCTTAATAATTTGGCAAAAGCAGAAGCCTATAGTAAGCAAAGGAGAAATGTCAAGTCATCATGATAGCAGATGATAAAAGAGGAGTGCTTGAGTGGAAATATTTCTAAGGCCAGAAAACCCACCTAATTACCATGTTACAAGGCAAGATCAAAATAATGTTCTCCTTGCCAAAGCAGTGAGGAATGCACCAGTCAGAAGGGCAGTAGCATCAGTGAAAAGCTCAGTGGTAGTTCTGATCTGTAAGCAAAGCTGATGGTGGGAGATGCTGTACAGAATTTGGCCCTATCGTAGCAAAAAGGAATTACAAGACTGCCAAAATTATAGACATCACATAGCAGCATTCAATTGTCAGCAACAACATGGCACAATTACAGTAATGAGTAGCAAGTTTGGATGCAGCAAGTGGAGTTATTCTGGAGGCAGCTATAGATTATGTAATCAAACAGGGCTCCCTAAAAGCAAAATCAATGACCACCTAACAAAAGTGTTACTCATTCTATACAATGAAAAGAATCCAGAATGGCTGTTAAGGAAACTGGCTGTGGACATCAAGTGACTGTGCACCCAGAACTGCCTTTAATGATCAAGTTTCTATCAGACCCAACAAAACACCAGGTCAGGTGAGCCCAACGGCAATACACTGTTACATTAAAGTAGGGTTTCCAGATTTGGGCGTGAATAGGGCTAAATGGCAAAAGCAAGCAGCACAACCAGATAGTTCCCTGTCATCTATCACTGTCAAGCTGGCATGAGTATAAAGTCCGCTCTGGCACATGGATTTTGGGGTCAGTGTGTGGGTAAAAGCTGAAAATGGAAAACATTACATTGTAACCCACTCAAAGATGATGCTGAAAGTCAACTGGGTGAAAGTAATCCTTCTACTCAGCTGAGATTTGGGCAGTGCCATCCATCATTGAATTTGTGGAGAAAGAAGAGTTGCTTGAAGATTATATATATATATATATATATATATATATATATATATATATATATATATATATGCAGTGGTGAATGTCTTGGCTGGTTGATCAGGAGCCTGGAAAGAGAGAGAGCTGAAGATTCAGGTAAGGATGTCTGAGAAGATGCATGTGCATAGACGTCAGTGAAGGGATGAAATGAGAAGAATTTTGTATCACATGTTAGCATATAAATTCCCTCCAGAGAGCATCTACTATAAAACTGGTGTTAAACAGCTAACTAGATGGAAAATGTGGCTACTTGACATCACCAGTGTTTGCCATTTTCCATCCTAGTGCTGTCAGTTCAAAAAAAGGTTGATCTAATTCCTGCCATTGCTTAGAGCAAAACCGGCCAGTTACACAGATCAAAAGTGACTCCTCAGCCTCACGTGCAGGATATGCCTATAACCCAGCACCCTGGGAGACTGAAGCAGGTGGCTCACAGGTTTGAGCCCAACCTGGGCAACTTAGCTACTTAGTGAGAGCCTGTCTCAAAATAAAAAGTTATAAAAGGGCTGGGGATGTAGCCCACTGTGAAGGCCCTGGTTTCAATCCTTGGTGCCACGAAGTGGGAGGGTTGCGGGGGGAACACAAAAAGCAAGTGAGCCTTTGGCAGCACACTGAATTCATATGAAGCCTTTAACCCCAGGATATGCCATGATTCATCTTTGGCTAGATCTAACACAAACTTGGCATGAGTTTTCTTTTACTCCGTATAGGACCTCAGTCAACACCCTCATAATGGACGAGCATTCTAAGTAACTAAGTAACAGGGATTATAGGGATGCATCACTCTGCCTGGCTTGACTTCTGGCATATATTTTCTTTTGTCATATTCTCTCCAACCAAAATTTAGAAAGGATATGCCTATTCGCATCTCCATTTCTTTTTTACCATATCTTTAAAAGTAAATAGCAGTTCACTTATTCTTTTAAGGACAAGAAAATTATCACAGTGGGACTTCAGTGTGATTCCATTATAACTATATCAGCATTCTACTTCATGTGATGTAGATTCCTTTCAACATTTTTAACAGTAAATTTTTCTGCACAATAATACCAAACCTAAGTCTCAGTTTGATGTAAAAATAGGTCCAGCAATCACCACCAGTTTTTCCATTAAATTCACATGCTTGTGTTCCTTGCTTTGATTATTCTCTTCATTTTCCCAATTTTGTCAAAATTGAGTAATAGTTTCAAAGGCATCTTGTATGCTTTAGTTCTCAATTTCTTCTACATCTGAAAATCTCTCTGTAATCTCCACAGATAAAAGGCCTCTTGCCTGGGTGTCACGTTCTTCAGTCCCACCTGTCCCATCCCAAATCTCTAGATCTTGCTTCCTCGTGTTCCAGGTCTGAAGGGTGCTAAGCCGGGGTTATCCTGCTCTTATTCTCACACCTTTAATCATATGCCTGGGTAACTATAGGGTTCTTTCTTTGTCCTTGAATTTTATAAGCTTTACGGTCTTCATGTAGATCATTCTTGATTTTTTTTTTCTTTTAAAACATATCGTGACCTTACTTAAATAGTCATGTTCTTTTCAGGCTGAGAGATTGTGGCTTGATAATATTGTTATGCCAATTCTTACTTTTTTTTTTTTCCTGCTACAAGTACAGTATTGGCATTAACTGGACATTCTGAAGACACATCTGGCCCAATGGGTATGAAATAATTTCCAGAATATATTTTTAAGTGAAAAAGTGCAAAAGATTATATATAGTATGCTATCTTTTATGTAGAAATCATATATATATATTTGCTTATTTTTGCAAGTAGAAACACAGAAAATCTGCATAAGAAATGAATAAAATTATTTACCTATGAGGAAAGGGTAGATAGACTAAGGGAGGAAGTGCATAGTTGTAACATGTAGAATTATTTTCATGTTCCAAACAATCCAAAAAAACTAAACCGACAAAATGGCACTCACACATGTTTTTATAGCTCTGTCCACTAGAAGGGCCCAGTAGAAATAAGCAAACCCAGGGCCCAAAACTTGTGTTCTAAATATTACTCTCCAGTAAAAAGAAGGTGTCAAATGTGAAGTGGCACATAAACATGAATCGCTCAGTGATTGTCCCCCCATTAGCAATCATGACTCTTGGAGACTGAGCTCTCCACCCTCTCAACCCATGTTTCTGACATTATAAAAGGTGCACTGCCATGAAGGGTTACCTTCATCATCCTCCCTACCATAGCATTCACAGGGCTACCTCTCCAAGGAGGCAATTCTGTATCCTGATTCCTTCCTTCCTTCCCCCTGCCAATTTGTATTTTTTGTGTTTGTCCTGCTTTGTTTTTTGCATTCAGAATCGTGGTCCCTAAATTGGCAAATAAGACAAGCTATTGACAAGAGATGAGAAGAGCAGGATGTGAAAACCTCAGTTTCCTCAAACAGAGGCAACTCTAAAGTAGTAAGCTGGCCTCTACATTGATTTGGTTGTTAACAATTTGACATTTCTGAATTGGTTAGTCACTAGTGTATGAAAGAATCTACTCTCAGTAAGGACTCTAATAAACTTCACCAAATACACTTTTGAATACATCGCCAGCAATCATAACTGGCAGGATTATGGAAATAATTCCTGGTTCAAATTTCCAGTTTTAATGCATTTCTGTGTTTCTGTATGTCTTCACTGAAGTTCAGCGGGAAGTTAAGGAGGGATTGACAATAATGCAATATTAACTTAAAAGTTGCTTTAATCCTTTTTAAAGAAACCATTAATCTTCATTTATTACATCTTCATTGTACCCTCCGCACAATCTTAAAACTTAAAGGTGTTTAGTTTGGTTTGCCAGCTTTCCTGAATTTCCTGATGTTCCCTGTAGATGACCTAAGGCCCTCTCAGTATTTGGATAGATCCTTTTTTTCTCTCTTAGGAAAATGCAAAGCAGAGAAGTTTGTTGTCTTACTCTGCCAACATGATTTGCTCAGCTATTTGACCTCACAATATCCTGGGGAAAGTCCTCTCACCCCAGGGTGAACAACAACTATTTCTGGCCCTTTCTTCACGCTACGCTCTTTTTCCAGGTCTTGAATCCGCTAGATTTGAATTACTCTCAAGGCAACAGGAGAAACCTGCTGAAAGGCAGCTGCTGTCACTCTCTCGATCCTCTAATCTCATAATTTCTTCATGGCCTTGTGCACACCGGGGGTCACTGAACAGCCTTCCACACCTGCAGGTGTTACTTTTGCAATTCTTCCCCAAGGCCCTTAAAACCAAAGTTGGGTCCTTTCTTAGCTTCCTGCTGCTAAAAACTAAACAAAGGGAAGTGAGAGAACATCATTTATAAAAGCCTCTTTAGACAGTGGCAGGATGGGAGAGAGCGTCTACAAGACATTTATCTCCAGAGGAAAACAATTGCTCCAAGCACATGGCTTGGCCTCCAACATGGAAAGGCTTATAAGTAAACATGGTTTAACTGTAACATTTAACCACCCAGCTCCAACCCAGCTTCCACTTCACCTCCTCTGTGGGGAGTGCTGATTCCTGCTCTCTCAGGTAGGAAGGGAGGGCTGAGTTGATGGCCATTTGAAACAGTGGAAACGGAGAACACAAGGGGGAAAGTAGGTAGCAGAGGGAAAGAGAACCTAAAACTTCCCTCAACACTGGGACCCTTCAGCCACACCTCCCTCCTCACTGCTTCCTCTGCCTCACTTCCCCCAGCCCCTTCCTTCCCTCTCCACACACCCTCGAAATGTTCTGAGCGTTGTTTTGTGGTTCTGATACTGTGGTTTCTTTATTTGGACTCAGCGTGTTAGTCTTCTGTTGCTGTGACAAAACAGCTAAGAAAAACAACTTAAAGAGGAAAGATTTATTTAGGCTCACACTTCCAGATGTACCAGTGAATGGAACTTTTAGGCCCATAGCAAGGTGGAGACATCATGGAAGAAGGACACAGCTGAGGAAAGCTGCTCACCTCCTGGTGGCCAAGCAGCAGAAAGAGGGTGAGAGAACCAGAGAGGGAGGGGTTGGAGACAAGATATAGTCCCCAAGGTCATGCCTCATGATGCTCCCCCAGCCCAGTCCCCCCTCCTAAATTTCTAGTGCCTCCCTATAATGCATCAAACTACGAATCCATCAATGGACTGACCAACTAATCTCAAGTGAGAGTCCTTATGACACAGTCGTCTCTAAAAGCTCCACCTCTGAGCCATGCTGCACTGGGGACCAAGCCTTCAATGCCAGAGCCTTTGGGGCACATTCTAGATCCAAATCATAACACTTTTTGTACTCCCCTTTCAAATTTTATTAAGATATTTTATTGCCTGCCTTCTTGTTTGCCTTTTATCATTTGGATTTCACTTAGGTTTATTTGTGGCCTCTTATTTACCTCTTCATTTTTGTTTTTATCTACCGCCACATGTATTTCTAGTGATTATCAATCATTCTTATTCATACCTCAGTTTACCCTTTCATTGCTTTCTGTGTCAATCTCTATTTCAAGCCTCAAATAATCAGCAGTTAGTTCTTCATAAAGATTCAGAATTTTCCTCCACACATCGCCATAGATTAATTACAGCAATAAAGTTTAAAATATAGTATTTACTTATGCTTTCTCCACAACTTGTTTTTATCAAGATGATATTAACTATTAAGAACAGGCATTGTCTTTTAGATGTTCTTCAAATCTTTATTTTTCACTGCAAGTGGATGCACTGATGCAGAATGTAAAAGTTATGGAATTATTTCAAAAGAAATGCAGCAACCTTTTTCAATCACATCTCACTTATTTTCATGATTTCTGATTACTGCATATAATTCTACAAGTTGCATGTTCTTTGTATAAAATTTTTGGTAATAAATTCACTTGTAGGAAAAACAACAGGAAAAAAAAAAAAAAAAAAAACTACCCTTATCGCTGTGTGCCTTCAGCTACTCTACATTCCTGAGAATTTACTTCTCCTTATTTCCCGTAAATTCTTCCTTACCTCCCTCAAATTGCTGCCACTGCAGGTAATAGAGGAGGGAGACAGAGCGTAAAATGACATTGCCCTACGTGCCCAGGACCTGTCTTTTCCATTTAGTCAAAATGGCAATAGTGACTTTCACGATATCACACCTTGCCTCCAGGGCTGAGGAAACCTTGCAACCATCATAGACCTCTCTTACAATAGATTTTTTAAAATTTCAGATGCATTCTCTGGTCACCATAGGTAATACTCCAAGGTAATACACTCGAGTATCGTCATAAGTTAAGTTTCGAAGTGTCTCGGGTATTAAGTGTGTCTCGTGTTGTAACCCCAGATCTGTCCTCACGCAGTTCGTGTCACTGGGTTTCTGTAGGATGCACAAGTGCTTTGTTTTTCCTCCCTAGCCCCACCGTGCAGTGACCTTTGTACACCTCCCGCTACAACAATAGAAAAGATAGCATGGCAGGTTATTTCTCAAAATACAAAGCTCCTTTGTAAATATCCAAAACTATTAAAGGTGAGATAATGGTATAGATCCATACAAATTTTTAAAATATCACTCCATATT
Organism: Erethizon dorsatum; assembly: GCA_028451465.1. Lineage (NCBI taxonomy): Eukaryota > Metazoa > Chordata > Mammalia > Rodentia > Erethizontidae > Erethizon > Erethizon dorsatum. The sequence continues at coordinate 82,574,286 of CM051822.1, forward strand.
CTAATAAGGGAAAAAAGAAACAGAAATACATATTGTCACAAGCACAGAAATTAAACCTACCTTCTTCAAAAAACTAAAACTATATTAATGCAAACACAATTTTAAACTCAACGGAAAAAAATCAATGCTAACAAAAATTCTCCAGCTCAAAAGCAGAGTGCACTGCAGTGAATTTGGCTGCAGATAAAACGTTCCTGGGCCTGGACTGTCCTGTCCTCAACCCCCAACCACCTACAAAAACGCTTCACGCTTCAAATTGCTGAAACACTCCAAGCCAGGGCAAGTCTGCCACCTCCTATTGTCCTACCAGGCGCTATTGCATCGCTCTGTCCTCTGTGTTTTCACGGCTACTGTGGGTTGCACAGATCTCCCTCCATTTCTATATTTGCTCCCTCACCTAAATTATAAACTTTTAAACAGCATGTAGTAGATGTTTAGTACTTGTCTCATGGATTACTTGATGCCTTAAATCAAAGAATAGAGCCTTCCCTAAAACAAACAAAAGTTTGACTGGTCAACTCGTGTGGGAAAGCTGAATGCAAACAAAATTAATCTCTGTAACTTTGCTCCACGGCAGATGCCAGTGCATTTTACTTGGGAGAGAACCTAATGTTCTTGGCAGGACCACAACTACATAATTTGCAGCTCAAAATGAAAACGTAGGGACTCTCATTCCAAAAGCAGAAAAAAGAAAATCATTAAAGGTACTGAAATACAAAACTTTTTCCTTTTTTCAGTAGACCCTTTCTATTGTCATGGTCTTTTGCTACTTAATATCACTCAAGGTTAACAAAAATTTAAATGGATTGTTATTAGCATGAGTTTTACCATTTACCTTTATATCTTTATATTCTTTGATATACTTTAAGTGCAAATATAAGAGCAGGATGATTATCACCCAAAATACACAATTTCCATTTCGTAACTCTCATTCTTCTCAGAACAGTAAGAACAATGAACACCACCAACTCACCCGTTTTCATTTCACTTTTGATGTGCACTGGTTCGAGCAATACCCTGTATGTTCAGTATAAGAACAAATAAGGAACAATTTAAGGAAAAAAAAAATAACCAAAGTTGCCCTATTTGTCTTTTCTCCTCCTGTGTGGTTATTTTTGGCATAAGTACAGTAGTTGGCTATGGAAGCAACACAATAAGGGACATGATAAGATTCCTTGGTTTTCTTGGAATGTCATGGTCCTTCTTTCTTCATTTGAAGAAAGTTCTAGTTCAGATGGAAAGTGTGACAACTGGGAACTCTCCACGGATCCACTTATTTGGTCTCGCACATAACACGCCTGCCTCGTACTCACTTCAAGTCCTGCTGAACTCACAGGCCTTGAGGGTTCTCTGGGATTCTGTACTCATGGGGCATCGTGCACATCATCCATAAATGGGGCAGCAAGACGTGACAGCTATATTTACCACATGTGTCTCATCTGCTTGTACGCATGTTCCATTATCTTTTATAAAACACAAGTTCAAAGGTAAAATTGTTAATAATTTCAAGATGGCAACAAGAATGTTAAACAAAGCATAGGCCATTCTGAGCCACACATCCATGGAGCTGGACCTGGTTGATTGGTTCATGTGCCATACAATGGGAGCTGGCAGCTTGGAGGCAATCTCCTCTGAACCCCCCCCCATTGATAGGATGGTGCTGATTGCCTATATTTCTGCCAGAACAGGCTTTTAGCTATCTCCTCATACCCACCTTCAGGTGAAAGTGTTGCCACCCATTCACACTGGCCTTTTCTGGCAGGTTGCCACAAACACACTGAGCAGTGTTTGAGTTCTGCAAAGTGTGTTCCCACTTCCAAACTTCTCCCTGCCTCTAACAGCAGAGTAGAGCCTTCTGCAGCAGAGTGTGGTGATCGGGAGTGCACGCAGCATGGAGCCCACGCTGGGTTTCTGCCTCCCTGAGCCCTGCTGAATTCTCTTCGTGAGCAGGAGACTGCAAGCCCCGAGTCGTGAAGCACGGTTACAGGAGAAATCTGGAGGTGGAACCCTTGTCAATCATCAACAATGGGGCTTGCGCGGCTGATAAGAGAACTACTGCTGCTGCCTAAGAAAGATTACTGTGAGCGTTTGGGAAAAGGCAGCAGAGTGACCCGTCCTTCTGAGAGCCAAAGACTCAAAGTGTCTGACAGCTTCACGGATGGATTTTTTATTATTTTTTCCACACCTGGGATTCAAGAGGCGTTAAACCACTTTTAAGTCAAAGGAGCTGTCCTCATCTCCATGGAGCTTTTCGTATTACGTGCGACCACTTAGCAATTAATTAGATTATGACTGATTATTATTTACCTTTCCTGTCACTTCAGTCTACAAATAGATGCTTACACCACCCTTCAACAGAGCTTTTCTGTTTGTTAACGTGCTGCCCTTCACTTCGGCGGAATGTTACATTTCAGTGAAACATGGTGAATAAGATATGACACCAGCATCAGCAGCAGTGAAAAGTGAGAAAGGCAGAATCACTAAAGGCTTGTTTTTTGCTACCTGCAAAGATTACTCCAAGATGGGAGCTAAATTTTGTCACTTTTATTGAAGTGTTACTTTTACAATAAATTTCATCAATTTAAAACAGAGAATTCAGTGAGTTCTAACAAATGTTTACCAGCATCACAAGCATAATACAAGGATTTTCTTTCCATCTACCCAACCCACACCCTTTTGTAGTAAATTCTGTCCCTCCACACCATGGCCCCAGCAGCCACTGGCCTGATGGCTACCACTATAGTCTTCTCCTTGGCAGAAGTTCCCGTAGATGGGATCGTGCATCACATACTTTTTGTGGCAAGCCTCTTGTCCTCAGCAAAATGCCCTTGAGCTTCCTTCGTGTTTTTACATGTTGGCTAACTTCTTTCTATTAATGAATGGTGTCTCTTGTACAGTTTACCACCATTTGTTTACCTGTGTGCCTGCTGATGGAAATCTGGTTTGGTCCCAGTTTGAATTATTAAAAATAAAACACTATGAATATTTCTGGGCTAGTTTTTTGGGGGATGTGTGTTTTTATTTCTCTTGGGTAAAAATCTAAAAGTAGCATTGTTGGGTGTATGTTTAAATTTATTCTAAGCTGTGAAACTGTTTTGCAAAGTAGCTGCAAGATTTTTAATCCATCTGCAATACATGAGATTGTTTCATCTCCCCACCAACACTTGGCACAGCCAGTCTTCTGGATGGTAGACATTCTATGAGGTATGCAGAGGTATCTCATTGATTTTAGTGATTATTTTTCTTACTGACTAATGATGCTGAGCATACTTGTACACACATAGTGGGCATTTATGAAATACCTGTATAAATATTTGTCCCATGTGCTCTGTATGTTTTCAGTGGAAAGCCTTCTCATTATAGAGTTGCAGGAGTTCTTTATATATTTAGTAACTAAGTCTTTTATTGGGTATGTGCGGCAATTTTTCTCAGTATGATAACATTTGGTTTATATAAGGGTCTTTTAAAGAGCAAGATTATCAATTTGATGAAGCTTAAGTTACCCATTTTTATTTCACAGTCCATGATTTTTGTGTTCAACTTAGGAAATCTGCCTAAGTCAAGGTCTTATATACATTTTTTCCTGTTTTTCTAGAAGTTTTATACTTACAGGTGTTTCATTTAGGCTCTTGATCAATTTTCTTTTCTTTTTTTTTTTTTTTTTTGTGGGTACCGGGGGGTCGACCTCAGGACCTTGCGTGCCAACAGGCACCCATGCTGCTGAGCGATATCACCGGTCCCTTTTTCGTATGTGGGATCCGGGAGTCGAACTCGGGCCTTTGCGCTTGCAAGGCAGTCGCTTACGCGGCTGAGCCATCTCACCGGCCCTTGATCAATTTTCAAGTTAATGTCTACAATCAAAATTATATAGAGTATACCCCCGCAAACTTGCGGTTCAGAGTTCACAGCTTCAGTCGCTTGTAGATTTTTTCCTTAGAACCTAACTAATAATTGTTCGGGGAAACTCTGCAATTTTGTGGGACCACAAATATCCTCTGAAATTAGTTTTTTTTGGGGGGGCGGGAGATTTGCAGGTAGCCAGTCTGAGAGCGTTATTCAGTTCTCCTTGCTGCGGATTGGCTGCCGCCCTGCAACCCATCTCTGACAGATGCATCAGCATTCCGCATATCATAACCAGTTGCTGTACTGTGTGTAGCTGTCTCCCGTATTCTCTGTTTTGTTCTTCTTAAAGCCCTAAGATCCCCAAGATGCCACCAAAACGTTCTGCACCTTCTCAGGTTTCGTTAATATAGTATTTTGCTAAATTAAATTAAATTATGTAACTGTGGGAGACATAACATATTTAGGGTCTAAACTATAAAAATAGCCCTTATAGGCATTTTTCTGATCATATCTGAAATTCGCAGTTTTTTACAATTCGTGGGAGCTCTAGGAACATAATCCCCGTGAATTTGGGGGGTCCACTGCATAGCTGTTCCTTGACTTTATTACATCCCAGCAATCCCATTATAAATTGGAAATATCACAAGTGAAAAGGCACGTTATATGCCTGACCCACTGAGCATCATAGCCCTTAACACGGCGCACTGCGCAGTGTCAGTTGTTCCCGCTCAGTGCAGCACCACGAGAGACTATCCAGCTACACAGAGCTAGCCGAGAAAAGATCAAAACTGGAAGTACAGTTTCTGTTAAATGTGTAGCATTTTCCCACCATAAAGAAGTTGAAAAACAAACAACCATGTAACTCAAACTCTCAAAAGTCTGGGACCATCCAAGGGTGAAGTACAGTCCATACTCCCTGTTCTTCTCTTTTTGCATTTGGCTGTCCAGTTATTTAAGCACTATTTCTTAAAAAGCGTATTTTTTCTCCCACTGAATTGCTTTCGCACCTTTGAGAAGGCCCCTGACTCTGGAAAGGCGAGTCTATCTCTGCACTCTCGCTCTGACCCGTTGATCTGCAGACCTGAGCTCCAGGCAGACAGCACACTGTCTCCGACATCGCAGCCTTAGAGTAAGCCTTGAAACCAAGCACTGCAAGTCTTCCATGTTTGTTTTCCTTTTTTTCAGAATCATTTCGGCATATCTAATACCTTTTTTTAGATATAAATTTTAGAGTCTGCTTGCTGTCAATTTCTAGCAAAATGATCTGCTTAAATTTTGACTGGAATTACGTTTGCTTTATAGATCAATTCTGAGAGAATTTACCTCTCAATAATGAGTCTTCCGATTCATAAAGGTGCAATATTTTTACATTATTAAAATCTTCCCTAACTTTTAAAGTTTTGAAGCTTTCACTTCACAGTTCTTGCACGTATTTTGCAAATTTTATTCCTAAGAAATGCATTTTTTAAATTTTACATAACATAGTTTTTAATTTTAAATAACATAGTCTTACTACTTCAATTTGTAATCTTTTGATCAATTGATTTTTATATTAACCTCACATTTTGTGACATTACTAAACTCATTACTTGGTTTAGTTAGTGCTCTTTGTTTTGGTTTTTTGTTAGAATCTTTAAGGTATTCTGCATAGATCCTGTTTTTAAAAGAGAGATTTACTTTTTTTTCCTTGTTAATTTGTATTTTTTTTTTTATTTTTGTATTATTGCACTGCAAAGGACCTCCAGTACAGTAGAGAACAGAAGTGAAAATATAGATCCAGGAGTTGCTGTCAATTTAAGAGAAAGGATTTAGTCTTTCCCTGATGAAGTATTGGTAGAAATTAATTTTAGTCTCTGTATCAGATTGTAACGCTCCTTTCCCGTTCCTAATTAGATGAATTCTAATGATAAATTGGTGCTAAGTATTGATAGATACTTTTCTATTCACATATACGGATTTTCTTTTTTAGTCAGTTAAAATGGTGAATTACATTTACTGCTTCTTTTTAATGATAAAACAACCTTGTAGGGGCGGTGAGATGGCTCAGCGGTGTAAGCGCCTGCCCGGCAAGTGTGAGGGCCCGAGTTCGACTCCCGGAACCCACATACGAAAAAAGGGCCGGTGATATCGCTCAGTGGCACAGGCGCCTGCTGGCGCGCAAGGTCCTGAGGTCGACACCCCAGTACCCACAAAAAAAAAAAAAAAAAAAAAAAAAAACTTGTAATCCTAACATATGCCCCACTTGAAATTTTTGGATTTCAATTGCCAATATTTTGTTAGAGATTTTTGTACCTATATTCATGAGTGGTATTGTTCCATTATTCTTATTCCTCATATCTCATCTGGTTTTGATAGGAGGGTATTCATAGCCTCACAAATCAGTTTGAAGTTTCCTATTTTATTGTCTGAAAGAGCTTTTTTTAGAACTGGTATTGTTTCATCCATAAGTTGTTGATAGAATTCACGGCGTGAAAGTCATCTGGGTGAAGTATTTTCTTGCAAGAAGGTGTCTGAGTGTAGATTGAAGTTTTGAAATAGAGACACAACTGCTTACTGCTTCAGTGAACTCAAGCAATTTGTGTTTTTAAGGGAGTTTGTCGATATTGTTCAAGTTGTCATATTTACTGATATATATTCGGAATATTTTCTTACTATCATTTTCCATCTCTATGATGACCCCTTTCTCTTGTTCACAGTATTGGTAACTTCTTTTTTTACTGATCAATGTAATTAGAGGTTAATTATTATTATTTTGAAAAAATTTAACTATTAATTTTATTAATTTCCCTTACATTTTTCCTTTTTTCTTTCAGTAAGTATAGTTCTTATTTTTCTTCCTTTTTCTGGTTACTTTGGATTTGGTTTTCTCTTCATTTCTGGTTTCTTTAGGTGAATATCTAACTTACATATTTGGGAATATTTTGTTTAAATAATAAATCAACTATAAATTTTCTTCTCAGCACTGCTTTTGTGACATCCCACAAATTTTAACGTTTTATGTTTTTATTTTTAATAATTTCAAATACTTTATAATTTCTCTGACAAATAATCTTTGATTCATAGTTTATTTTGAAGTGAGTCCATTTATTTCCCAGTATTTAGAATTTTCCAGGTAATTATAATTTATGTGTAATGCATTTCTATTGTACTTTTGTAAGACTTAAATAACTTTCTCTATTGAGACTTGTTTAATAGCTTAAATATTTTACATCTTGATAAATGTTCCCCTTGAAGGAGATTTACACTATTGCTTTTGAGCACTGTTATGTAAATTCCAAATTAGAACAGGTTAACAGATTGTGTTGTTCACCTTTTCTTCATCTTTATAGACTTTCTCCATACTTGTTAATCCAATTACTGAAAGAAATACTGAAATCTTCAAAAAAAACTGTGCATGTTTCCCATTTTTCTTTTCAGTTTTCTCAGATCTTGTTCCATGTGTTTTGAAATTGTTTTTGGGTACAATAGATGGTGTCTCTCTTTACATATAGGAATACTCTTTTCTCTAAAATATGATATAGATATAACCAGACTAACTTTCATTTGATTAGTGTTTATATAGTATAGCTTTTATTACTTTTTGAAATTCAATCTTATTTGGGTCTTTATATCGAAAATGGGGTGTCTTTTAGACAACATATATAAAAATCCTACATTTATATGGCAATCTTTCCCTTTTATTTGATGTGTGCAGACAATTTAAATGCAGTGTGAATATTAACGAGACTGAGATTTAACCTACCACTTTGCCATTATTTTTTTCATCATGCCAACTGGTTTTGGTTCCTCTCCACCTCACTTTTTTTCTATCTTCTTTGAAATCAGCTGTATAGATTTCATTTTTCTATTTCATCTCCATCATTTTCTTTTTAGTTATACTTTATGTTTTGGTGTTTTTTTAATTATTTTCCAGAATTTATAAAATATCTATCTTCAAATATTATACCACATCATTTTATGATAGTATAGTGATATTGTCTTACTTTTTTCCTTTGTGGTGTGGTCATAGATTTTATCTTTACATATGTGAAAGCCCCCACATATTATTATGTCTGCTTTAAACACTTTATTATCTTTGAATATGCTTTAAATTAAAGTAAATGGTGTATATATTTACCCTCATCTCTACCATTTTAAATGCCCTTCATTCTTTTCTGTGGCTCCAAATTTCCATAAGGTTTAATTTTCCTTCTGACTGAAAAAAAAACTTCCTTCAGTATTTTTTTTCTTTTCCTTTCTGCTATGATGGATCCTCTCAGCTATGATAAGTCTGGAAAAGAACTTATTTCATTTTTAAATACTATGTTTGCTGGGTATAAAATTCCAGTTGTACATTTTTTTTTTCCTTTCAGTACTGCTCCATTGTCTTCTGGCTTGCATAGTTACCCGTAGGAAGTCTTCTGTCATTGCTATAAAAAATTAGCATCTATGCATAACATTCTTTTCCTTTGGCTATTTTTTTTTTTTTTTTTTTGTGGGTACCAGGGGTCAACCTCAGGACCTCGCGCGCCAGCAGGCGCCTGTGCCACTGAGGGATATCACCGGCCCCTTTCTCATATGTGGGTTCCGGGAGTCGAACTCGGGCCCTCGCACTTGCCAGGCAGGCGCTTACGCCACTGCCATCTCACCGGCCCTTCTTTGGCTATTTTTAAAATTTTTCTCCATATCATTGGTTTACAGAAATTTGAGTACACTTGATGTTCATTTAGCAAGATTATTAGATCTGTGAGTATATACTTTTGAACAAATTTGGCAAAAATTTGGGCCATTATTTTTTTCAAATATTTATTCTGTTCACTACTCTCCCTCTTTTTTTTCCTAGTAATCAAAATAAACATATTTTAGGACAATTTATATTGTCTCAGAGCTTATTAATACTCTCAATTTTTTCTTTTATAATCTTTTCTTTCTCAGTTTTACTTGATGTTTCTTTTGCTGTTTTGAAGTTTATACCCTTTTTTATGTACTATGTAATCTGTTAATCCCATTCAGCATAGTTTTTGTTGTTTTGTTTAAGATTTTATATTTTTATCTCTAAAAGTTCTGATTGGATCATTTATATATCTTCCATCTCATTCTTCATCATTGTAAGTTTTTCATATGTGAGTCAAATTTGGATTATACTTATGATAGATTTTTTAAAGTTCTTATCTACTAATTGTTATTTTTAATATGCAGGTACCGGGAGTCAAACTCAGGACCTCACACTTGCCAGGCAGGCTCTTATGCCACTGAGCTATATCACCGGCCCTTATCTACAAATTTTATCATTTGTGTCAGTATACATAATATTTTCTTGCTTCTTCAAGTGTCTGGAATATTTATATTGAATGGTTAGCATTGTGCATTTTATGTTGATTGGTACTAGGTATTGTTATATTCATTTAAATACATTGTTCTAGAATTCAGTTGAGTTATTTAAAATGAATTTGATTATTTTTAGGCTTTTTTTTTTGTGGGTACCGGGGGTCGAACTCAGGACCTCATGCGCCAGCAGGTGCCTGTGCCGCTAAGCTATATCACCGGCCCTTTTTTTCGTATGTGGGTACCGGCAGTCAAACTCAGGACCTCGCACTTGCCAGACAGGCACTTATGCCGCTGAACTATCTCACTGGCCCTAGGCTTGCTTTTAAGCTTTAATGTGAATACATAGAAGCTTTAAATCTAGGCTAATTTAACCCCACTATAGAGGAAATATCCTTCTGAGAACTCTACTGTTGAACTCTGTAATATAAAGCTTTTCTATTCTGAAAACAAAATCATTTCCTATTCCTACCCCCATGTCACCTATAGCCTTGTTCTATCAACTTCTTTCTAGCTTTCCTTTTCCCTAGTTTGAATAACTTCCTGTGGCCCATACTTAGCTGATGTCTCAGGGAAACCTAGAGCAGATGTCCAGGATTCTTTCATATGCATCTCTTTTCTGGCCCCCAAATTCCAACCAAATTGTTCTCTGAAAACTCCTAACTCTTTCATTCAGCAGAGCTGCTGGGTTCTGTTGGAATTTCCAAGGCTATGATCTGAAATCTTTCTTCAGGCAGTAAAGTTCGACAATCCAAGGCCTACCTCATGTGTTTCATTACTTTGCAATATCACTGACCTGTGCTGCTTTTTTTTCCAAAATATGAAAGATTTTGTTTCATGTATTTGTCTATTTTCTAGCTGTTTGATTTAGAATAGTGAAAACAGTCTTTGTGTCTCTTTCATGGCAGAAGGAAAAGTCTCATTTTGTCTGTTTTTAATTCAGGAAGTATTTTAACAGTGACTGCTGACCATAGCTAATCAGAAAACTACATCTGCACCCAGGTATATTTAATAGAAGCTAATGACGTAACATCTAGTTCCTAAGATTGTGTGTATAATTTGATACAAATACATAGGATTGACATATCTCAGGTCAAAGTTGGCTAAGGGACACTGAAAGAAGGAGGGATCAAATTTCCTCTTATTGCTCTTTCCTTCCTTTTGCGAAAATTACGATGCCAAATTAAATTATGAGTTGTACAATTTAGTCAAAAGTCAACATGTTATCTAGCCAAGGGTCTAATCCAATTTTATTAACTAATTCCATTTTAAAAAAAAATAATTAAATATTGCCTATGTGCAAAACAGTGTGGTAACTACTGGGAGAACACAGAGAATAAATTAAATATCATCTCACCCATAAGCAACTTAGGGTATAATGTCACTCTAATATAGAGCAGTGAAAAATAAGTCCCATGACAGAAATAGATGGAAATTGCTATGAGCATATGCAGAAAAGAATGATTACTCTGACTTAGAGGGATAATAACTAACATTTATTGCATGTTTTCTCTGATTACGTACTTAAACTTCCTCACGTAATCTCACACTTAATTCCCAAGTATACTCTATACTGTAGATGCTATTAATCTCTTCATTTTACTAACAAAGACACTCAAACCAGACAGGGTAACTTTCCCAAAGTCACAGACTCAATAAATGGTAAATTTAGAGTTTGAACTCAGAAAATCTTATTCCAGAGCCCATATTCTTTGCCACTAACTATAACAGGAATTCCCTGTAAACATTCCAATTGAGTTGAGCCTTGCAAATTGAAAATGGTTTTATACGTGGAAAAGAGACTATTTCAAGCTTAAGGAACAGCATGAGAAAAATAGAACAGTTAATAAATGTGTGGAATTCCATGACTAATGTTCAAGAAACAGGAATATTGTAAGTATAATATTGAAAAGATATATGCCATAATGACCTTCAAATATCACACAAAAGGGAATTAATCTTGGCAGTTTGTAATTATGCATTTATCTAAGTATCCATTTCTTGCTAAAACTAACAACTTTTTAAAATTCAAAAGGGCCGGTGAGATAGCTCAGCGGCGTAAGCGCCTGCCTGGCAAGCACGAGGGCCCGAGTTCGACTCCTGGATCCCACATACGAAAAAAGGGGCCAGTGATATCGCTCAGTGGCATGGGTGCCTGCTGGCGCACGAGGTCCTGAGGTCGACCCCCGGTACCCACAAAAAAAAAAAAAAAAATTCAAAAATATGTAACCACAGCCTGATGCTCAAACACATAAAAGTAACATATTGTGTGGAATATGTATCATTTTTGCTCGCTCAGTATGTTCTAGAGTGGAAAACTAAAAATCCCGACCTTTTCCACCTTTAGGCAACTTTGTAAGCGTACAAAGAAAAATACAGGGCTAACAAAACTGTCTTAATCCACTCAAGAAAGATAATGGCTACAAGGCTGAGAATTACAAACACAGAAAATTCTTACTTAGTCATTCGAAAAACAATGATTTATTACAATGGTAATTGGAGTAGCTTTTTTTCATTTTTACTTAAAATAAGTCTATAAGCTTTACTCTGTGATTTGGAGATTTTCCCTTATTTTCCAGTTTAGGGAGTATGTCGCCTCACGTGTGCTTACTGAGCAAGAGCTCAGCTCAGTAAGGAGTGAATACGAACAATTCTGACACTGGACAAGAGAATTTTAGTTCAGAGTGAGTTTCATTTTTCCATGGAGACCACTCTTAGAAATAATGGCTAATTGCAGAATGCTAACATTATTAGTGTTTCTTGGACAGTAAATAGCAAGGATGGAAGGGAAACATAGAAATTCTGAATCTATATTCATATATATGCACATATATCATAATCTTCCTTCACAAAATCCTCAACAAAAGATAATAGAGGAATCTGTAAAATAAAACTTCAGAGATAACAAAATGTGGCTAAGGCAGAGTGCAGTGTTTTAATTTCTGCCGGTAGCCCCGGAACAAGAAGATAGCTTGGCATATAGTCAGTGGTGCAGTCCAAGGCCTGAAAGCCGAGGGAAGAGTAACTCAGATGCATCTGAATGTGACCCAGAGCAAGCGCCAGTCTTTGGGACAGTGAGCGCGCTAACGGACGCGCTCTTCCTGGACGACACGAGCAAAAATGAAGGGGAGGTCAAGGTAGTAATGAGGTTCTGATTGAATTTCACCACACAGGCAAAATATTCCTTTATTTATTCATCAGTGTACTTAGAAAATATTGTTCGGTATCCATTATGGGAAAATCCTTGGAAAGATACTAGTAAAAGAAAATAAAGTGTATGTAAAAGAATTCCCTTTCTGCAAGAAAGTTACAAGCTAGTGGAGAAGTTAAAGTAGGTACAAAAGGAACAGTCATGGTGGATGATGTGTCACCTACATGACAGGAATGATACAAAATAAACACAGAAAGTTAATCTCTTGCAGCTGACACAATTAGGCAAGGTATAATGAAACTGGCAGCCTTTTCCTGTGCTTCAGATACAGATATAATTTTAAGACAGAAATGACAAGAGTGGGTAAAGAGGTCTGTGCTTGAACAAAGATAAAATATAAATTGTGGGGCCGGTGAGATGGCTCAGCGGCGTAAGCGCCTGCCTTGCAAGCGCGAGGGCACGAGTTCGACTCCCGGAACCCACATACGAAAAAGGGGCCGGTGATATCGCTCAGTGGCACGGGTGCCTGTTGGCACGCGAGGTCCTGAGGTCGTCCCCCTGGTACCCACAAAAAAAAAATAAATAAATAAATAAATTGTGGTCCAGTGAAAGCATGGTGGTCCCTTAAGCGTAGGAAGCAGAAGTGAGTCAAGTTTGCTAAAGAACTAGCATTTGTAGGGGTAAGTAATACAGAGCAGAGAACTGCACGGAGGCAAGCATTCTGTTTATGTGTCCTTGGGCACTTGGATATTTTTATATTTACAAAGACTGATTCAATGAGGCATAAAAGAGAACAGTTCTCACAGGTTTGAGAAAAGAGCAGAAATACTGGAATTTGCACTGTGTTGGAGAATGATGGAGTTCTGGCAAAGCAAGAATACAAAAACACCAAAAAGTCCATGTCTTAGGGACAAGGGCAATGGTCTAAATAATGGCTATTCTAGGGCTGGGGTTGTAGCTCAGTGGTGCAGTGTTTGCCTAGTGTGTTCAAGATCCTGGTTTTGCCCCCCAGCACTGCAAAACAAAACAAAACAAAACAAAACAAAACAAAAAAAACAGATCCATCTTAATAAAATCTGCAAGTGAACATCAGAAGGACCACAGAGAGCTCCTAGGTTATTAACTGTTTTCAAGAACTTTATTTAAGATTCTTTGAAGGATATGGATCTTGTAATTCACATTCTATACAGATACTTCTAGAACATCAAGCAAATAAAAAATATCTAAGACATGAGAAAATGTGAAATTTAACCCATAATCAAAAAAATAAGCATTTACTAGAAATGGACGCTGAAGTGAAACAGCAGCACACAGACAATTTATAGAAATCAGTCAGAAAAAATGATGAATGAAAAATATAAAACATGAAGCTATCATTAGTGACTTAGGAGACATTTGAGATAATCAAATATATGTTCGATTAGAGCCCTAGAAGAAGAAGAAAAACAATAGGGGAAAGTTTTTGAAGAAAATTGTTTAAAATTTGCAACATTTCATGAAGAATCAACTTGTGGGAGAAAATTCCAATTTGGTTAAATAAAAGAAGACCACACCTAGCACATGACGTTAGGGGACTGCTAGATTATTTTCAGTTGTTCAGTTATTTGCTCAAAGGACACAGGACTCACCAGAGCTATTGTATTGACACACTCAGTACCGAGGAAGGATACAGATTAAAGTCAGCAAAGGGAAAAGGTATGCAGGCAAAATCTAGAGAACCCAAGCCCCAGCCTCTGGGTGCCGTCTCCTATCAGGGTCCCAAAGACACTTCCTCCTCCCCGCAAGGCTGCGCTTCGTGGCCCAAGACCGCAGGTGTGCAGAGCACCGGCGTCAGGCCCACTTGAAGGGCTCAGAGCTCCTCTCTCAGGACCCATCCTGAAAATGGGCCTTTTCCATGCATTTTGAAAAACTCAGCCTTGCTGAGTTAACCCTTCGTTGCACATACCTCCTTGCCCTTCGGTCTCTGCTATTTCACAGCGAAACAGTCGAATTTTCCTGAGCATTTCTAAAACAGATGCTGTATTAACATGAATATGTCTAATATTAAAGGAGTCAGTTAATAGGAGGAATAGACATAAAGAAATAACTAATCCATTATTGTAAGACCATTTCGTATATTTTCCTTTTTTCCTAACTTCCCCTTAACCTATGGTTATTTATGTTTTGTGCAAAAAAAAATTTGCAGAGAAAGTATTTAGCCTAGAAATGAGCTGAGCAGTGAACCCAAGCCTTCCTCGGGCCATTTTCCATGAGAATCCCATTCTAAGGGGGCTTCAGTTTGATTTTGCAATGCCCTTGGGCATCAGTCGGTGTTATCACGCCGCTGGTTGATACGAGCTAATCGAGTCTCAGCAACAGTGCCAGTGTCTCGCCACACTGCAGTACACTCACCATACAATTCCGCCCCCCACAGAACATGGCAGTAAGAATTTCAGAGGTTCTGCTATGCCTTCCCAACAGAATGGCCCCTTGCTCACATCCAATCTATTATTATGAACAAGCTCCATTACAATTGGCCTTGGTTCTGTAATTTCTGTCTTCCAAGTCAGTTGGAACCAAAGCAGTTTGCTCGGTCTTAAAGCAAAGGCTGGCAATGAGGTTGTCTTTCATGGCATGATGCAATGTAGCAAGGTTGCCTGTCCTCCCTACAACGATCAGATTATCTGTTCCTGACACTGTTAACTATATTACAGGCAGTGTCTTAATTTTTGGAGTGGGGGTGATCATAGGGCACCAATGTAAATTACACATGGCCCCGGGGAACTCTGATAAATTTGGAGTTCCATAAGCTCCCCATGGTGCTCCCTTCAGCCTCAGGAGCTTTGGTGGAGGGCCACTGACCCATGATACTTAACCTCCACGTCTAGGAGAACAGTCAGGAGGCCCTGTGGGTCAGGACACAGCCCTTTCTGAATGCAGAGTCCTGACTAACATTGTCCCCTGCTATTGGTTAACTGCTTACCCATTTCACCAAATCCTCACCCTTTCCCCAGGCTGACACCCATCTGCCTCTCTCCTATGAGAAAATTTCCTGTAATCTGAGTCTTTGGATTTAAAAAATCCCTTTATTCTAAAAGAGTGCTCAGGGCTGGTGAGATGGCTCAGCGGCATAAGCGCCTGCCTGGCAAGTGCGGGGTCCTGAGTTCGACTCCCAGTACCCACATACAAAAAAAGGGCCAGTGATATCATTCAGCAGCACAGGCGCCTGCTGGCGTGCGAGGTCCTGAGGTTGACCCCCGGTACCCACAAAAAAAAAAAAAATAAATAAATAAATAAAAATAAAAGAGTGCTCTTTATTATAAGTGAATTCAGCCTGTCTCACACTGCCTATATTGTCACCTGTATCCTTAAAATCCATCTCTGTCTTGTGGGCCAATACATAATCCACCTTCATGAGTCGGCTTGACTGAAACTAGGATATATATTGTGTGTCCTCCACTGCTTTCTTCTTCACACTGTGGTAAGCTAAGGAGCAGTCACAGCCACGTGCAGTTCAGGCTGACCATGTACGCCATACTGTACCCAATAGCATCCTTGTCTTAGTGTAGGGTTCTGCCCCAGGTGTATGAGGACCCAAAATGTAGAGCCTATTATTTTGTTCTTATAATGAATATATCATCTTATTTTACTCTATTTTGTAGTTTTCCACCCACAAAAAGAACAGTGAAGTATAACTGTACACAACACACTGTAGCATATTAGTCATCCAGCTACCATATTTTGTCCACTATAATCATGGACCCCTCTAAGCATTTGGTCACCAAGTTATATAGTTTCATAGTATTAAGCCTCCTGTAAGTTTATATCACATGCTTTGATGATCCTTGAATTTTTTTCTTAAATGATATCCTTTGTAATTGGAAAAATAAGTGTTAAAAGATACTAATTACTAGAATTCCACTTAGTCATCAATGATTACTCTGTTTTATCATCATAAGATCAAAAAGATCAAAGTATATATACATATGGAAATGTGACTGTGAAACCCATTGATGCATACAATTAATATGTGTTGATAGGTATAATAAAAATAGATTAAAAAGTTTCCCCACAGTGATTCTATTCGGGATTGTAGCTTTCCTTGCACCTTGTCAAATTCACAAAACTGTGGTGGTCCCGGCAACTATACAAGCATTTTGCGTGTCTGGTGTAATCATGCTAAGGGACATTTTCTTGCCCTGGGCCTCTCTAGAGGTACCAGTGTAATATTGGATTTCCTTCAGACATAATCCATTTATTCAATCTTCTGCCATCCACTACCACTTCTCTTTCCCTCAACTTGTTATTGATTTTAACCCAAATGTTTCTACAATTGGACGAGACATTAGGTTTAGTCACTGTTGTGGTCCACATTGCTGGCTGCAATACAATAGGTCCTTTGACCTGCAAAGGATAGATTTCAAGACCCCCAGAAAGTGCCCATAACTGTGGATTTACTGAACCCTAAATATACTCTTTTTTTTATACATCCTTATCTATGATAAAAGTTAATTTACAAAATGGACACAGTAAGAGATAATAATAAAATAGAACAAGTATAACAATATGCTATGATAAAAGTTACACAGATTTCTCTGTCTTGTCTCTCTTTTCCCTTCCACTCCTTTCACAGTACTCTACTGTCCCATATTCACACTTGTAATGATGTGAGATGAAACAATGCCTACGTGATGAGATGAACTGTGGCTCAGTGCTTTCTTGCACAACACTTTGCCATTGATCGAAACACATTTTCTATTCATATCTTCCACCCACAAATGTAATGCCTTTTTCAAGTCAACTAAGTCTTAATTGGGCACTGTGGTCATAATTCCTGCGGTGTGAGACGCAATAAAAAACTACCATGAGTTTCTTATTACTTCTTCACAATTTCATGCGTAGATGATTCATTTTGCTGTAGAAATTAGCAGCCTTAGTGCACAACATTTTTTCTTTCTTATTAACTCAAAAGCTTTCCCATTTTCACTTAAAGCAGTTCATGGCATTTCTTTGGCATATTTCAATTACTGGCATCACTACTCTTGTATGCTAAGGCTATAAGTAAAATAAAAGTTACTTGAGCACAAGCACTATAAAATCAATACTGCAACAGTCAAACTGATAACTAAGATGTCTTACAAGTGATTAACGGGAGGATAACATATGCAACATGGATACGCTGGACTAAAGGATGACTCATGTCCCCAGTGAGACATAGAGGGATGGTATGAGAGTTCAGGAATTTTTCATTTAATATCCCTCAACCATGGTTGACATGAGTAACTGAAACTACAGAAAGTTAAACCATGGATAAGGGGGCACTGCTATACCAATGTAGCAAATGTCTCCCCTGTGCATTTAGAATAGGGTTACATAGGAAGAGAACCAATGGACAATCTTGACCACTATAGAATACAGCTGTATCCACTGTGAACCCCATTTGCCAGATGGGATGAAAGCACATCAGACCCTTAGGAATTCTGGCAAAAATATTTAAATATGTAGTTGCAGTTTCTTTCTGAAAGATTATCTCTGCTTGTGGTATTCACAATTACAACCCTGGTCCTGAAAACACTGTACAAAGTAGGAAAGAAAAAAAAAGGAGGGCCGGTGAGATAGCTCAGCGGCATAAGCACCTGCCTGGCAAGCGCGAGGTCCTGAGTTCTACTCCTGATACCCACATAAAAAAAAAAGGAAAGTTGAGAGGATTTGAGGAGGAATCATGTGGTCACACCAGCTTCCTCTCTGATCCACTATTACTCAGATTCCCTACAAAAGTGGAGCAGTCTACCTAATGTGGACCCTTCCTTGACTCCCTTCATGTGGAGTGAGAGCTCATGCTTAAATTTTATAAGCCAGACTTGCATGCTTTTATCTCCTCTCATTCTAGATGCAAAGGTTTTGATTGTCTTTTCAAGTTCTATATCAAGTTACTACTCTGAGGATGACATCCAATATGGTATATCCACCTGGCGTGATAACTTTTTCCATAAATGTACACCACAGGCTAGATGTTTGTCAATTGGTCTGAGGAAATGTACCTTGGTAGTCCAAAAGAACTCTCCCAGTAATCTTATACTTATTGAGTGTTTGAATCGATCTATCCCACAGTCCAGAGCATCTATTCCTGTCAGGGCCCACCGATATCCTCCTGGGTATACCAGTAGTGGTTAACTATAGTCTATTTTCCTGCTGTGTTTGGGGACTCTGCACCAAAATATCTGCCCCATTTCCCTCTGTAGTCTTTGTCTCTTTTCTTGGTAAATAGGACAGTTCATGTTGGCTGGAATTGTGCTTTAGGCAATAAAAAAATAGGTCAATGATGTGCCCATCTCTGTACTTCTGTAGCTCCCCCATGTCTACTCATTTCATGGATCCAGGTAGCCACCTCAAGCTAGTGCGCCAGAAATTCTACTTTACGGGTTCTAATCACCTTCCCATCCTAGAAGGCAGTTCTGATGGGCACTAATGTATTCTACTTTAATTCACCTCTTCTATTCCCATAGTGGCTTCCATAAGGTGGTGTATCATATTGCAACAGTTCAGTTGTCCAGATTTCTACTGCCAATCTGCCTGGCCACTGGCCAATAACCGTAAGTCACCAGACACCAAAATACCCAGGCCCTGAATGTTATTCAATTCTTCCATCACTGCAAGGGAAACAGCAAACAATTTAATTCACTGGGCTGATTTGTTCTTACCTTTAACATTCAAAAATTTTCTGTCATTCATAGAGTGTTGTCCTTCCAAATACGATGTTAGTCATGTACCTTCAACCTGCCATCTGTAAATAAAGGAGTGTCTTGTTCATCAGTCCAGATACATTCATAAAATACTATCCACATGGCAATAGGCTACAGCAGCTCCTAGGATGTTTTGAAGCTGACCAAAAAAGGAAACAAACTACCTGTTCATGAATAAGAATAACTGAATAACTACTCGCATTCTTCCAGTGACATGTTCTTGTAAAAACAATTTCCATTTTATTATGGGACTTCCCTGGATGCTGACTTATTATATTGTCTCTCTGGCATTATCCAGACATTATGAGTGCCTTAAATTCCAAGACTATTTTATGTCATTCAGTCATTGAGGAAGTTTCAGTCAATGCTCATAATTATCTCTCAAATGCCACACATCATACAACAATGTCTGCACATTTTCTGGTCCAAAATTCCAATCGTCTCTGCTGGGAGGCACTCATGGACTTTTGTCCTAGGCTCCAGTACATGGGAGTTGTGGAGACTTCAAAATCGCATGTGAATATGGGCTGAAAGGACCCACAGGCACTGATGAAGCCACTGTGATTTAGGCAACTCTGACATATCCTGATGTGGTTCAGTTACCTTTTTCAAATAAAGCCTTCTTTTCAGCAGTTTTATGGGTAGGAGCTAACAGTATTCCCGGAAGTGGAATATGTACTTTTCAAAACTCCAAACAACTCAAACAAGTTTATTTTTGTTTATTTCTAGGAATAAGAATCACAGCAGTTTAATTTAGTGGCTTATAGTAAGTCACACGTGGCTCTTGCCAAGTTTATGCCCAAGAATTTCACCTTCAGATTGCCATTTGAATTTTTTGCTGGATTTATGAACCAGCCTCTGTTGGTCAGCACTACATCTAAGTGTGTCACACATAATTTTTCAGTATATGTTGCCATCACGATTTCACCAATATTATATATTTATTATCATGTTCAGAAACTATCAAATTCAAACCCCTTATAACCAAATCATGAAGATGAGTTAATGAATTCAAATACTCCTATGGAAATACAGTAAATGTAAATTGAGATACTTGTACAGACAGACCTCAAATGGCTCTTCCTCAAAGTCAGTATTGAGAATAAAATAATTAGAAGATCAATCATTAAATACTTATCTTCTTTAGCATGTATATTTTTGCACTGTTTAAATTCTATCAGTGGCTGTGAATGTTGTTGGTAGTGATACTTTATTCAGCCTCTTTTTCTTTTTTTTTTTTTTTTTTTTGTGGGTACCGGGGATCAAACTCAGGACCTTGTGCTTGCTAGCAGGCGCTTATGCCGCTGAGCTATCTCACTGTATCCAGCCTCTTTAATCTATCATTAGTCTTCAGAAAAAGTCTACCTTTTCATGGGCCACACAGGGCTATTTAGCAGAGAAACTGTTTGTACCAACACTCCAACTTCTAACATGTGGTTAATTGTTAATCTTTTTGTCCACCAGGTATATATTTCTATTTAAAATTTACAGTCTGTGTGATTCAGCCAGTTCTGTAAGTTCCTATTTAGTCTGCCCAAATAATACTGGTTGAAGAGTGAACTTATAAGTTTTATATTCTACGATACCAGGTAGAAGAACTCCAGAGTCAGGCATAACATTTATCCCACCAACACAGTGAGGTAAAGGAGATGCAACCACTTTACATAAAGTCTGTTCAAATACTATAATTCTTATTCAACTTTTTTGCCTTAATCCCATCAACCATTGTGTCTTATATTCTCCCAACCTAATTGGGAGAATCCTTAGGACCTCACTAAAATACTGGTATTTGTAGTATATTCACACCAAAGAACCCCAGAAAGAGTTATTATCCACCCCTGACCAATCGACCCACACATATGCATATGATTTAGGGCCCCCAACCAGGGATTAAGAAGCCAAAACATGGTGGTCTTGATGTTAGGCCTCATCCTGATTAATTTGCTAGATCACTGCTGTTGTAGTCAGGGTTTGCAAGGGAACAGATTTAACATAGGACACATAATTTATAGGATTATTTTATAATATTCATCCAAAAAGTCAAATGCAGAAAAGTGCAGGAGATCTGTCCACACAGTAGAGACCCAAAGAATCCAGCTGAGGACCTGGATCCCATGGCAATGTCCTGCACAAGTCCAGCTGAAGACCTAGAGCCCATGGCAATGTCCTCCACCAGTCCAGTTGGAGGCCTACAGCCCATGACAATGTCTCATTCAAGTCTGTATCAAGGATCTGCACTGGGAAGGCCAAAAGGTCAGTGGTGGAAGCTAGAAAGTCTGCACCAGCGGGATGAAGGATCTGTGCCAGCAGGCTGAGGGATCTGCACTGGAGCCAGGAAAAGATGCTTGAGGTAAGGACCAGGGCTCCCTGGAGGAGAACTGCAGCCAACCTCAGCAACAGTGAGGACCTGAGCTCCTCCAACAGTGAGAACAGCTGAGTTCATATCAGGAAACCCAGCACAACAAGCCTCCCCAAGAGAATCAACAGCACACCATCTTCCCCCCCAGTTCTCTTTTTATACTGTTGGCAACAATCCTCAGGTGGGCCATCCACACCTAGAACCACACTGATTCAGTTCAGCTGGGTGTTACAAGTTGACCATAGTTAATCCACAGTTGCCGCTAGTAATTCAAGGTCAAATTTCTCATTGCTAGTTTTCCTTCGTGCTTTTTAAATTTCTCCAATCAGGAATAAACAGGATAGATTTTTTAGGGTCTATCAATTGTAAGGAAGTACCAAAGGTTCCCATCAGTCACCCAATTTCCAACAGTGCTACATTAAGATCTTGGTATTGCCCAGGTCAATATCCTCTTTATTCATTGATTCCATTCTTTAATATTCTATTCATTGGCAAGCATTTTAAGATTCACACCTTACTAGAATGAAGCCAATATCCTTTGTTTATTCCTTATTCTCTTATGAATTACTCTAACTTTCTTAGCATATATAAGACTCATCGGGGAAACTGAGACAACAAATCTGATATGACTTAATGGATTGTCTCTTGATTTTACAGCAGTAGGGTTACATGGGCTACTCATACAGAAGGGAGCCCTTATGGCTGAAGCTGGAGATCAATCACACAGGGCTAAAGCAAGGCCAGCCCCAAGAACACAGAATGCCCTAGGCAGGCCATGCGAACGAGCTGTTTCAGCTCCAAGAACTGGAGGCACCCACGGCGAGCCGGGCAAACAAGTTGTTAGACAAAGGGGTTTCAACTGGCATCGACCTCCTGAGTGTATAAATAAACACGCTGCAGTCATTGGGCAGTTCTTTTTCTCCCACCAGCAGAGGAGGCTCCACCTGACCTCAGCTTTCTGCATTCTGACTCTTGTCTCCATTTCTTCATCCTCCACCATCCTCCTCCAGAAAAATTCAAGAGCTGTGCTGGACCAGCACCCTTACCTGAGTAAGATGAGTACATTTAAGTACCCAGAACTTGAGAAGAGAGAACATTAAGTGTATAAATATTTCAATCCCTGTAAAACCAACGCACCATGACTTGCACACACAAGCAGTCATCCACTTCACCATGTGAGTTCCACTTGGCATTTAAACGAAAGATTGAAAATTCACTTTCTCAGAGTAAACAAACTTTAGAGTGCTTTTTATTCTGTGTACCAGATACCTCCCTTGGGAACAACCCCTGGCTGTTTGGTTCATACATAGCCATCTGTTATTGTTCGATAGTAAGCTGTGAGTCCACCTAAATACACTCCCGCATCCACCTAAATACACCCCGTTATGTCCATTCTCCAGCATTTAAAACTAAGGAGACTGCTACTAAGTTAATTATTCTCATTATCCATTATCTCATTAGTAAGGGTTGTCCAGGAAGCTGATGATATCAATTCAATAAATGAGTCAACTCTTTTACACTGTACTTTCCTGTTTTACTAGCTTCTTGGTTCCTCCCAATCCCTTGCCAGCTGGAATACTACTTGGTGACCAAAGGCACAGAGATGCTGTCTACTGCCCTAGCACAATTTTTCCTGATGGTAGCAACATTTAGCCTAATATCCATCCCTTAAGCCAGCCTAAATTCAACTTCCACATAGTGGAACTATCCTTTAATTTCATCCTTGCCATTTTGGATTTAAAATAATCAAAATATTATATATTTACACTGAGTCTCATAATTTTGCGTTTCCTTAAGTATGTAGTCAGCCAATTCCTTAGCAGTTGGCTCTGTCATTTCTAAACTTCATGGTAACTCTTACGTCCCGTACCTGACTACAACATGAGATGTTGACTCAATAACCATGTAAACAGCAAAGGGTCTTCATTCCCTATACTACGATCCCTCCTTTCTCCTGACAATACTTTCTCCACGCTCCCATGAGTCAGACGTCCTAGCACATCCTACATCTGACACCACCTGCTCTCAGGTCCTCAAGACCACCCTCAGGCTCAGTGATTCACTGAGTTACAGGACTTGGGAAAGCTGCCACGCTCACAATTACAGTTCATTATAGTGAACGCATACAGATCCAAAGCAGTAAATGGAAAATGCAGAGGCAAAGCCCAGGAGAAACCAGGCACATCTTCCAGCTGTCATCTTCCAGTGGAGTCCCCGGACACACGGATTCTCCCAGAAATGATGTCTAACAATACATGAAAACTGTTGGCAACTAAGCAAACTCCCCCAAGTCTTGCTGTCCAGGGTTTTTATTGGAACTCAGGTAGGTACCCAGTGCCTGCATCACAGACCTCAGCTATGAAAACTCCAGCCCCCACAGCAAAAACAGACATTCCCCATAAATTACACTGTTATCATAAATTATCACATCAAACTGGGGCTCAGGATCTGAAGTGTGGAAAAGCATTTTTACGGGGCAGAAAATTCCAACAGCTCGAATCTCATCCTCTGAAACAAGGCAAGGACCCATCCTGAAGATAGGAATGTGCAAAGTTCGAGCAGTCCGTGCCTGATGATTTAAGCCTTTCCTACATACATCTTAATCAAACTGCTGAACACCAAGAATACACAGGGAAACCCTGAAAGCAGCCGGAAGAATGCCACGCTGCACGTAGGCAACAATGAAATGAGTCTGGTAAGTTTTCTCATCAGATACTAGGGAGATCAGAACACAGTGGATTTTTTTTCTTTAAAGTGCTGAATGATAATTCTCAAAACTGTCAACAAATTCTACTATATCCAGCAAAATGCTCTTTTAAACGTGATGGCAAATAAAAGCATTTTTAGCCAAGTGACACCTGATAAAATTTGCCTCAGTTTTATAGGAAGAGTTCAGACAAGGAATGGGATGCCAAATGGATACTTGAATATACAGAAAGGAAGGAAAGGGACCATAAATGGAAAATGTAAAAGATGTGGCTTTTTAAGTAAAAAGAAAAAGAAAACAGAGGAAGCCCCATGATAGCCAATCAACCAACAGCAGAGATCACTAAGAGCAGCACTATTCCTCCCAACAGATATTTGGAAAGAACTAACAGAATTTCCAAGTATCTAATAGAGAATAAGCTGAAATATGAGAAATCATTACTAACCAGGGTGAACAAATCTAAAGTGAAACTTCCAAGATTGGATTGAGCTATAAGCTGTGGATTAAACCTCAGACAAAGTAACCAGCCTGGTATATATGGTAATTTCTGGTAATTGAAAACAGAGCATATCAGTTCACGCTGCATTTTTAGCTGACTCTACAGCAAAAGCAACATCCAAAATTATTGCACTAATAGTGTAACCAATGTTGCAACTAACAACTTCTTCATAAAGGTAATACAGCATCTTTAATGACAAAACACATTCAAGTACAAAGGCTGTTCAAGACTCAGTCATCTGGACGATACCGCGTTACACTAATGAGGAGTCGTATCTTCTCATAAAACACATACTCTAAAGTGTAAGTCTTAAAAATGTTGACAAAACTATTCATGTTTTTTTTTCAGAGAGGAAGAGTTACTTTTATTCTACACAAATTTCTAATTTCATCCATGGTAAAGTAAATAAAATAAATTAGAAAGAGGAAAGGATCCCTTAGTAGCTGATACTTAGGAGAAAACAGTAGGCTAAGGAATGAGTAAAGAAGAGGTCAGGAAATAATGATAAAAAGTACAAATTTAAGACTTCAGAAAACAAAAATATGGGACTGTTTACTGAGGGAGGAAAATACTTAACACTTAGAGAAAATGGTGAACTGTAAGAAGGAGTAAAACATGTGGCTTAATATATCAGTTCCAAGAAATGAAGACCAAGTGTGGCACATTTTAGAAAATAAATTACTTATGTATGCCAAATTGTGGCATTTAAATGTATAAGCCTCAGCTACTCAAGAGAATGTGCTCGTGTGTATTCTACCACAGCAGAAAATCCTGTGCTACTTTAATTGTGTATATACTTAGTACACACACCAAGCACATGCAGGAACTCACACACCACACAAACACACCCCAAACACATGGGCTACCCAGCCATAATGAGAAAACTCATTCTCAAGTTGCAAATAACAATTATTTCCTGGATTGTGGAAAAAATTTTTTTCAGAAAATGTATCTTTGCATCTTATATTCCAGAGAATATGACAACTAGCTTGGAATTAAAGGGGGAAACACGAATTTCTAAAAGGAATTGATTTTTAACAATTGAAAAAGCCAATGACCAGGGCTGGTGAGATGGCTCAGCGGCATAAGTGCCTGCCTGGCAAGCATGAGGGCCTGAGTTCAACTCCCGGAACCCACATATGAAAAAAGGGCCGGTGATATCGCTCAGCGGCACGGGCACCTGATGGCGCGCGAGGTCCTGAGGTCGACCCCCGGTGCCCACAAAAAAAAAAAAAAAAAAAAAAGCCAATGACCATTCTCAGTTCACATGTCAAAGGAGAACTCTAAGAGGCATTTCCAAACATTAGAGAAATATTAATAATTAATAGCATATAAATCTGTTGACAGCTCTTTTGCCACAACACATGAGGGTAAACACAGCAGTTTGTTATTGAAAGATTACCAACTGCTTCCAACTAGGCCGTCAAGAATAATCACAACAAGAATTCCTTAATCATCTCCTAGAAAGGACTCAACTCCCTGGGAACATAACCATTACATAAACAGCTTGTTCGCCTGAAAATATCAGTTTCACACAAACTTTTACTGAATGACTGTTGCTTTCCAGTTTCAAAGCTGGCTGTGTTGGTTGGATTCAGAGATTTTTATTCCAAGTGCCAAATGCCCCAGTTCTTCTTGGCAGATCTTTTACCTTTAGAAACATAAATAAAAATAAATGTACCACCAACAAAAATATTAGCAATTAAAAGAAGAAAATGTAGCCAGACTAGTGTAGACATCATTATCAGTGGTGCTATTAAAGGCATTATTACATAACTGTCAATGAAGGCTGGCAGTGATTTTAGTCCAGCGTATATCCTGTGTCTGTTAAGGGACCTACCCGAGAGTTAGGATGGCAATGATGGCATGAGACAGAACGCGACTGTGCAGCGTCGCTTTCATCCCGCCCAAGCAGCTCTCCTTACAGATGGCCAAACGGGCACGCAGCCAACCCAGCGGCCAGGAAACTAGGAAACCTGTGCAGCCTTATCTATAAGATACACCCAACAGAACATCACACTGAAACATGTCAAATTACAAAAGAATTTATCTAGAGAGACTCATAAATTCTGAGAACAACACAGAAAAACAAGTTTTCTCACATACTGCTTAAGGAAGAGGGCAATTTATGTGCCTAAAAGTAAAGCCATTCGTTAGTAGATACAAAAATGTTTGCCAACACTTTACTCTTTGATCCAGTAATTCACTTCTACAAATGTAACCTAAGGGATTAATCTGAGATATACCAAAAGATTAAATTTAAGAAAAAATTGCATGCAGAATAGAATACAGATAGCATAAACTCTGTAATGGGAACCGTGGAAAAAATCAAGTGCATCAAAATCTTTCAGTTGTGCATAGGTAAAAATTTGAATGCAGATTGCTCTATGCCCCTAGTAAATTTCTGAGAGTTTGATGTGATTTGATATACTATTTCTTTTAATGAGGTTCAGGAATAGATGGAATAATTAATTTTCTGCTACTTGTTCATGGAAACACTTTTGAGATGTATACAACCAAAATTTATTTATCTTGATCCTGATTTATATGGAATGGGGGCATTATTTCAAAGAAAGATGGACATAAATAAAATGAAAATATATCATTACTAATCCTTTTATTTGTGATAATTTGACAAAAATACTTGTCAATTTCTTATGTTGTTACAAAATGATGTCAAAAGGGAACAAAATTGTTACAGCTTTTTGGGGAGGCTGCTGGGGAGCAAACCAGGGATCCATGCATGCTAAGTAGATACTCTACCACTGAACCTGACCCCAGCCCTTGCCAACTGAGTTTCTTTAAAATGTGTGTTGAAGCCACAATGCCCAGTACCTCAGAATATGGCAGTACTTGGAGCTGGGCCTGTAAAAATGCATTAAATGAGGCTAGTAGGCTGGACCTACTCCAACCTGACTGGAGACTTGATAAAAGAGTAAGACGCAGAGCGACACCAGGGCTGACAGCACAGAGGAAAGAGAATGCCCATCTGCAAAGCAAACGCAGAGGCCGCCTCCAAGGAAAACAGCCCTGACAGATGGATCTTAAACTTCCACCCCCTGAAATTGTGAGAATACAAATTTCTGTTGCTTACACTGTGCGGCCTGTGATGTTCTGTTACATCAGCCCTAAAAAACCAATGCAAGCACGAAGCCTACTTCTCCATAGCCCAGGCGAGCTTGAATCATTGAAGATATGGAAGCACCACTTTTCAGTAGCAAAATCTTTAGTGAAGGATCACTTCATAGAATCTCAAATCCACTGCAGATCAGTTCTCCGAAAAATACATCATTACGTGGGGCCATGTTGCAGCAATGACAAGTTGCTATGAAACTTCTAAACACTGTGGAAGCCTGTACTTAGCTTGTCACAGATACCTAACCAACAGGAGAGGGACCTCCTGGTCCATGGGCCACTCTGAGTAAAACTGCCTCCATTAGTCCATTTCATGCTTCTATGACAGAATACCTGAGACTAGGTGATTTATAGAGAATAGAGATTTATTTTTCACAGTTGCGGAAGTTGGGAAGTTTTTTTTTTGTGTGTGTGGGTACCGGGGGTCGACCTCAGGACCTCGCACACCAGCAGGCGCCCATGTCGCTGAGCGATATCACCAGCCCTTTTTTCGTATGTGGGTTCCGGGAGTCGAACTCGGACCCTCGCGCTTGCCAGGCAGGCACTTACGCCACTGAGCCATCTCACCGGCCTGGAAGTTGGGAAGTTTAAGGTCAAGAAGCCCATAGCTGACTGGTGGCTTCTTGCTGCATGACCCCACGGTGAAAGGCAGAAGAGCAAGAGAGCATGTGCATGTGTGACATATGGAGGCAGAGGGAGAAAGAAAGAAAAAGGGGGCCAAGCTCATCCTTTTATCAGTAACCCACTCCTCCTATAATTAACTGAGCCCCGCAATAATGGCACCAGTCTATATGTGAGGGCACGTTAATCTACACGTAATCCAAAAGCCGTACCTCTGAACACATGAAAACTCTGGGTGACATTTTAGATCTACACCATAACACCTCCTAAAGGTCCCAAATCTCAGTAGTGTTGTGTCGGAGATTCAGTTCCAACGCAGGAGCTTTGGAGGATAGATTCAGACCGCAGCACTGCCTTAAAGTTCATTTTGTAAAATCTTTTCAATTTATAGCCAAGAAAACTGAAATCCTGAGAAGTTCAACAACTTCATGGATCTCACAAAGCTTGTTAGATTTCCTCACAGCAATCACATTTTCATTCAGTCTTAAATAAGTCACCAAATCTTCAATCGACTTCCTTTCTAGTTATGCTAATATCAGCCTGATTTTTCCCCATTTGTCCCCCTAGACACACATGTCCACTCCTGTCATCACTAAATTGTTAGGAACACTGAGTCATCTAATTATCTAGTTTCAGCAATTCTACCTCTTGTCTCAATAAATTTCCTCTGCCACCTGTGAGGCACTCTTGCCTTCTGTGTAGACATCTTGTTTTCATGTACTTGAAAAGCATCTTATTATCAATCTTCGTGTGCAATCTTCCCTCATTTTCCACCTTTGATTTGCCTTAGCTTTCGTACACTCTGTACATTTATTCTGTAATCTTTCCCAGCCTCTTCTGTCCCTAATGTTTTATATCTTGCATGTGCCTCTCGCTCACCCCTGATTACTCTCAGCTCTGCTCCTTCATTTACATGGTCTCTGTAAAGCCCACATTGTGTTTATCATTCACTGCTTTGCATAGCCCCTGGGCACATATTAATTTTTGGTTCAAATGCTTTCCATTTCCCTCTGCATCCTTCACTTCCATCAACATGTCTTATTTGTTCTGTTTGCTCCAAAAGACAGATTTTGCAGGCAGTACTTTCTTAAATATTATCATTTAAGGCTTTTTAAAAAAATATATCTTAATGAGCATTTGTTTGAAACTCCTAAATTATCTCCATTTCTGGACTGGAGGTAATGATGGCGCTATCTTTTTCCCAGTAGCTCTGCAGCTGACCGATTGTGTGATGTTCGATTAATAATTTAAATCTATAGGTCTCTTTCCTTATCTTTAATATAAAACAATTAAACTAAATTCTTTATGGGTCCCACATGGTACTAACACTCTAAATTCTAAGTGTTTATGATGTCATTTCTCTGTCTATAAAAGAGATCATTTAATCAGTCATGGCTTTTGGAATACTTTATTGTTCCTCCTGCTATCCAATCCTTCCCCTCCTTCAGGGTGGATATCAGACCTTATACTTCCATTCAGTTGTTCCTAATTATTCCAGCCCACACAGATCACTCTAGGCTGTACTTCCTCACAGAGTTAAGTCTTGCATTGAGTATTTAGCCCGTAAGCAGTCGTACACTTTGGATCTTGAAGGACCCACAGGCCCACGTGTAGAGGCATGGTCCCCAGCCATGGCGTTGTTGACCAGTGGAGGTGGAAGAACCCTTAGCAGGTGGTCCTAGGGAGGGAATTAGGTCATGGGCGATGCTCTTGAAAGTGATATTGCAGCCCATGCCCCTGTCTGTCTCCCTCTTTCCACCTGGATGCTAAGAAGTGAGCAGCTCACTGCACCATGTACCCCTATCGTAATGTATTACCTCATCACAGGCCCAAAAGTATCTGGGCCAACTGACCATGGACTGAAACCTCTGAAACCACTAACCAAAGTAAACCTTTCCTCTTTCAAGTTGATTATCTCAGGCATTTTGTAACAGTATTTAAAAACTGAGAAACTCAAATAGCAATTGAAGGATATGCCTAACTTCATTGTCTCCCCAATATATGCACTCTTTGAAGACAGTGAATGTAAGGTTTTTATATTTAATATACATATACTAGAGGATACAAAAAAAACTACATTTTTAAGCAACTACAACCTAATATATGAATTTTGTTTAACTAAAACTACTGAGCCCTCACAATTTGATATTGTGCTAGCTAAGTTTACATACAATAGTTCATTTAATAGAAGCAGCTTACTGAGCTTATGGCTGTCTCCATTTTATAATCAAGGGAACTGTGGCTATAATTGCTTAAATAATTTACCAAGATCATATAGTTGATGATTATAGAACCAGGATTTGAAATCAGGTCTTCTCTGATTCCAGAGTACTTGATTCTTTCTCAAATTTTCTAGAACATAGCAAAGCACAAGTAAATCCCGACTTTTAATTTAGATCAGCAAGTCACAATTACGACAACCTTTGAAAATTACATTACTCTGTAACATAGTATATATTTAAAAATAGGTTGTAGGTCTGTGCACACTAACATGAAAGTATAACAAAGATAAGTTTGTTCAGTGAAGAAAGTTGTTGAGGAATAAAATTATAAAATTATTCCAATTAGAGTTTTGTAAAAATCTATAAATATGCCTTTGTGGTAATATAAAAACATATATATTAACTATATATTTGTACAAAGAATAGTATTTGAAGCATAATGTATACAGAAAACAATGTTTGTTCTAAAAACAAAGAATAGGAAGTTAAAGTAAGAGTTCTAATTTTATTTTTTATTCTGCTAAATTGCTTGTATATTTTTCATAGTTCTGATTTTTTGCCTAGCTGAAAGAGAGAGAGAGAGAGAAAGAGACATTCTCTTAATTTTTTTTTTCTTTTTTGGTACTGGGCATCAAACCCAGAGGCATTCTACCACTGACTTGCATCCCTTTACCTTTTTTATTATTTATTTAAGGACAGGGTCTCTCTAAATTGCCCACATGGGATTTGAATTTGCAATCCTGCTAGTCTTCCAGAGAACAGGCATGTGCCACCACGCCCGGCTTAATTCATCTCGATGGTAAACTTTCTTACCGGGAACATCTCTATAGGGCTCGTCTAAGTTCCTTGTATTATAAAAGTTTGGATTCTAACACTGACTGCAACACTTTTTATGTGTCTTACTTTTTATTCTTCCTATAGTTATTGTAGTTTTTCATTGAACAAACGGGTAACTTTGCAACGTTCCACTGGCCTCACAAAAGGCTGATGCAAAGACTCTGCCCCACCCGCACCTAGCAGCAAGATTATCTTTATAAATTGTTAGCGTTAATCAACTCTAAGGTTTAAAAGGCAAACTCCTCATACTAGATTTTCTTGTCTTTTATAATAAGTCTTTTCATCTGCAATTTTTATGATATTTCCACATACGGTGCAAACTATTTTGTAGTCTTAAAAAGGAGACCAGTAGGTTGCTCTACAAAAGATAAGTGAGGTCAATAATGATTTCCCTCAGAATTGTACCCTTCACTGTCTAAAACTGTTCAGGCCGAGATCATATTAAATGCAATGTTACCAATTAGAGATGAATGGCTGTTGATAAAATGCTTCTTATAGAATAAAAATTACTTTGGAGACCTATGAATGCTCAGACATTTATGTAAATCACTGTACTCAGATAAATATTCTCAAAAGACTCCGAGGGGTGACCAAGGAGTTGATTAGGTTGCGTTTCCTGGAGACAGGTGAAGACTGGAAGGTGTATTACTGAGGATGAAGAAAGCCCACCAGAGGGGTGAGGGAAGCAGCTTAAGCAAGAAAGGAAGTGGTTTCAGGTAGACTTTAGCTGCACTGGGCCATCGTGTTCCTACCTAAGGCCTGGAGACAAAAGTTCGTGTCCTTTATCAGGCATCCGAGAGGAGAGTGTGAATACCAGGGACCCGTGGGGTAGGGACAGGCAAGTTCCCGGAGAAGGTAGATGTGCACTGACCATTTGTAAGGGCCTTTAAAGCAGGCAGGATGTGTGTGTGGCTGAAAAAGTGAATCTGGACCAGATATTCAGAACATTACTCCCAGGGGTTAGCTGAAGGACAGGGAGCTGGGCGCTAAAGAAGGTGGAGGAGGCAGAGACTGGATCTGACTTTGCTATTCTCATTAACAAGTCACGGCTGTGTGAGGCACAGGCTCGGAAGAGAAAACAAGATTTGCAAAGAGGTTGGAGAGCGCTACAAAGAGATCGCTGCCCATTTTTCATTAACTTTAAAATGTAAACATAGAGCTTTGCTCTGTCACTGATTGAATGTTTTCTATTAGAAAGGAAAATCCCAAAACACTGAAGAATAAGGATTTAGACGTCCTCCAGTATGTGTGTGGCAAGCACTGCCTTGAGAAACAACTGCGGGACGCACTGGGTGCTGAGGATTAACAAGCACCCTTAGACACCCCGTGCAGAGCCCCACTGCTACGAAGACGGCAGGCCGGCAATTCGGGGTCACCCCACTGAGCAGAAGCTCAGTGAATCCTCCTCGATCTGTGTGGCAGCATAAAGTACCACCTGGAAAGAACAACTCGGCCCACTAAAACCTTCTGAAAAATATCTTTTCCAGACACATACTCACTCCTTTCAGACTCTGTGCTTTCACAGTGATGTCAACTTCTAACAGCTTCTTGACACTAATTACCGCGCCATCCCAGAAGTTTAGGTCTCTCAAAGGCAGCCTGAAGCTGTCAGGGAGGGTCACATATTTTAATAGCCACTTACGCTGACATCGAGATACTTGCTTTCAGCCCCCTGTTCCTTTTCAAACATTAGGAGGCAAGTGACCCACCATACAATCCACAAATCTTGATTAATTCCTTCCACTTAGCATGTCCTAATTTCTGCCAAGGTATGTGGTCTGCAGATCGACAGTCTCATTAAGAGCTTATTCAAGTGCTTGATTATACAGCTCGGGCGTTTCTCGAGCCCTCAGAGTCTGAGGAGTAGCATTGCCCTCCCCCTGCCCACTGCAGCCCAGTAGCCTGTCTAAACCCCAGAAACAAAGAGGCAATGTGCCTGCAGATTGAAGGACATCAGTTCTTTGTCTCTGTACATAAGTTCTAGAAGCAACAATTTCACTACAATTGTCCCTGTTCTTAAGATTCCTCTTCATGGCACCAGATATCTGCCCAGCGTCGCTTGTCTGACATCGCTCCTGAGGACTGACGTAGAAGAGAATTCCAACCACAGGTTCACGAGGGACTTCGCTCAGAAATCTTATCTGGAACCAGTTTCCAAGGATGTACCTATTAGTCAACGTCAAAGATCAAAGCTATCGGATAAAAGTAACTTGGCTGGTTTCTGAATAGGGCAGATAAGGGCAGAGGCCCCCAAGAGAAGCATGATGTTCTCATTTACAAAACATGCTCTGTATTCCACTATCAAACTTCCTCTTCAGTGGGAGCCAGAAAATGACAGCAATAATTTTACGCTGCTAAAACAAATTTGCAGTCCCCCTTCTAAGTAGTTTGGGTTCCCTTGTGTTTCTTTTGAGTCGGTTATTTGGAGCTAGAAAAGTACTTTCCCAGTGCAACCCATGTCAAGAGAGTAGTTAAGGTCATAACACAACTTGTCATCATCAGTTTAACCATGTTGTTATAAATGTTATCAAGCTTTTGAGGGACAAGCTTCAATCTAGACAAAAAATTATTATCCACTCTTTCAGAATTAAAATTTTTCCCAAAGTCATACCATCAAAAGTTAAAAAAAAAAAAATTTATAAAACCTGAGCCAGTTTGCAATGATGGCTTATCTGAACCCACAGCAAAACCAGTAATCACCAGGCTCTATTCTTTCTTAGAATTACTGTGAAGGAAATATTCTACTAATAGGACTTGAGTGTCCACCACATAAATAGTATTTTGTGATAAGTGAATTAGGTTTCCAAATCACATTTCTTCCCTGAGTGTCCCTTGATGAGAACACAACTTCTCTTCCAAGTTCTTCCCAGCCTAAACTACCTCTGGTGCAGCTTAGTCGCCACCTTTCCAGAAGCCTTCCTTGTCCCTCTGCCTGGCAGGCAGGTGGGAAGATTCACCTTTACAACGCACAGCTGTCTTAATTGCTTTCCCTTTGCTGAGACAAAATACCCAACACCCACAACTTAAAGGAGGAGAGGTTTGTTTTGGCTCACGGTTTCAGTCCATGGTGGGCTGGCTGCAAGGCAGGAACAGGATGGCACAGGGGCCTGGCAGAGAAAAATGTTCCCACCCCAGAAGCCAGGAGAAGAGAGAGAAGGGGGAGCTGGGGACAAGAACACACCTTTCCGGGTCACGCCCCTCCGGGTCACGCCCCCAGTGACCACCTCCGTCCAGTCCCCACCTCCTAACAGCACATCCGGCTATGGGACTCATCGATGGACTGATCCGCTGGTGAGTATAGTGCCCCGTGATCCACCACCTACCACACACATGAGAAATGTGGGGGACACTCTCTACCTAAACCATCACAACAGCTCCTGGGGCTGACCTCTGTTGCAAACTTAAAGCTCTTCTGCTCCTCTGTCCCCTTCTCTCCCTTCCATTAGACCTGTGCTTCCACGGCTCTGTGTCATTCTTCCTTTGACCCCCAAGGGCCAGAGCTCAGCGATGCACCAGGTGAGACTGACTCATCTGAACGCGAGCGAGGGCTGCAGGGAGGCTGGGCCTGGGTTTATGAAGCCACTGGAGTCTCCGGGAAGGACTCTCCCTTAGGCTTTCTGCTTGGTCCTGGATAGCCAGGGCACTCCTTTCTACGACTACACTATTCCTGTCAGTATCTCCATGCTATCAGAGATTTTCTGTTTCTCTCCGATTCTCTATGGAGAAGAGTCATTGCAACAGAGGAAGAGAGAGAAGGAGACGACCATTGTCTCTCAGGTGTCTCCTTTTCGTCTGTTGGAATTAGGCTAATGACCCTGGCCGGGCACGCTGGGGGCTGGGGCGCCTCCTCTTTAGATATGCCCACAGAGGCGAGGGCTGGATGCCCTAAGCCCTACTGCACTTCAGAAACTCAGGCTTTTTCTTGCTTTGTTCCTTTGACTGTGCAACCTAATCTTTAGATTATTTTTCAAAAAGCTAGATATCTGTGAGCTAAGCAAAGACCCACTGATTATTTAGAAGGAAAC
Organism: Erethizon dorsatum; assembly: GCA_028451465.1. NCBI lineage: Eukaryota > Metazoa > Chordata > Mammalia > Rodentia > Erethizontidae > Erethizon > Erethizon dorsatum. The sequence goes on from CM051822.1 coordinate 82,609,711, forward strand.
TTAGAAGCAGAATCCGCACAGTGAGGAGAAGGACCTCGAGTTGAAAAGGCAAAGCTGGGAACTGGTACCTAATGGGAGCTTTGGGAAGGCATGAGGAAACCAGGCACCATGGGAAATGAAATAATTGAAGCTACCTGGCTAGGACAGCCCGTTTAATGAAGCACATAAAAGTTTAGCGCGAGTTAGTTTGTGTCGACAAAACGTTTTCTCAAGGAGAGAAGGGAAAGTATTTTTTTCTTAATTTTATATTGGCAAGATAGAATAAACAATTTATCATTTTTACCATTGTAATAGGAACAAATTATGGCATTAAATACATTTGTGATATTGAACAATCATCAATAATTCCATAATTTTTAAAATTTCTCATAATTTGAAACCCTGTACCCATTAAATAGTCACTACCCACTTCTCCCTTCTGCAATCTTTGGAAACCATTAATCTTTATGTCTCTATAAATTTTCCTATTCTGGATATTTCATGTAAATGAGATCATATAATACGTGGCTTTTTATTATGACTTCTTTTATTTCATGTTTTCAAGGCTCATCCGTGTTGTAGCATGTATCAGTATTTCATTGTTGCTAAGTAATATTCCTTTGCACAAATATATTTATCATGAATCTGTTTATCAGTTGATGGACACTTGGATGATTCCACTATTTATCTACTATGAGTAGTGTTGCCGTGAACTTTCATGTATGTATTTTGAATACCTGTTTCCAATTATTTGGAGTAGATAGCTAGGGATGGAATTGCTAGGTTGTATATTAGCACTAAGTTTAATTTGTTGAGGAACCTTACAAAGCTTTTTACTGTGCCTTACCATATTTCATTTTCTCAACAACCCTGAGCTACATATTACCCTCATTTTATAGATAAGGCACATAGGTAGTCAATGATTTTCCAAGCTGAACTTCGATTCCCCTTCCTATAAGGATTTTAAAAGACCGTAGAGAAAACCAAAGGCACAGAGATTTATTTCTGTATGTATTTCTTCCACAACCTTAAAGATAAAGTAAATATTGAAAGGATGTTCTACAACGTCGATAGACTACTGCAGACTAGGGTGAGGGAAACCCTGAGGATTTTTCCTGGCTTCTCCACACTTAGGTATGCTTCATTAATTTAATATTTTGGTCACTGTTCTCATTAGCCTGAGGGAAGTATCACAGTGGAAATAAAAAACACTCCACATATAAACTAAACCTGTTGCCTGTTTACAAACACAGAACTGCCTCTTTCTCCCCAAGACATAAGAAGTGGTTTATGTCACACAGTGTCAAAGAAATAGGTGGGAGAGGAAAAAGACTTCAGGGTTTTGGGCAAAATTATTTCACCTCCTGCCTTGTTGGGGCCCACATTCTATGGCTGAAAAGCCCTGAGTACCCTCTGAAAACTGGAATCTTAACATTTGGGTAGTTTTTATGATGCCACTCGAAACCATCCATTTCTAGAAACCGTCTCCCACATGCCGGCAGTCAGCGATGTCAGGTGGGGCATCTGGAAGCGAGGGCTGCGCTCCGGAACTTTGGCCACTGGGCTCAGTTGACTGGAACTGGGACAGGCTGAGCCAACTGGATTCTCTTGCCTAGAAATTTGGAATTAAAACTCAGAAAGCAGTTCATCTCTGTGCAGTCAATACCATGTTGTGAGAACAGGACCGTGGAGTAGGCAAATTCTGGTTTATGAATAAAAGAGCAGTTTTGAAAAGGTAAGAGGGATGGAGAGACAGAGAGCAAGTTGGTACTTGACCATTTTGATGTCCAGTTCTTTCCTGAAGACCTAGGATTCTATGAGAAGCCCTCTATCTTTGTCATAAATCCCATTTGGTTGAAGCTGCTGGCAGATGGGCCGTCCGCTACCCAGGCCAATTTCTTGGGCACACAGCCATACTCCATTGCCAGCCGCCCAACATGGTTAGTTGTGGCCATGTGGCTGGGTCCTGTCCAATTGGATATGAGAGGAAGTTATACTCAACCTTCAGCCTTGGCATTAAATTCCACACCCATGACTCCTCCATGTCTCTCTTTCCTCATGTGCCAGTTAGGTGTCAACACCCAGGACAATGCCAGGGGGCTCATTAGCCCGGCTTTCTGAAAGAGCACTTGGGCAGCCACCCCACCTTCACAAACAGGCTTCCCAAGCTCAAGAAATAAATTTCTCCACGTTAAGATTTTTCAGAGGCTCCAGGCTTTATGGGATGTAGCATCGAGCTGTATCGGAATGACAACAAGGCAGTTTCAGTGGGATTTTCTTTTGAAACCTGCCATCAAAGAGTCTTAAAACATCATACCTCCCACGGGCATCTCTTCTCATTCCATGGCTGCCTGTTGAAAAGGCTGAAGACCTCAGATCAGACACCTGGGGTGCCCAGGCTCTGGAGCCCGCAGCAGAGGACAGAGGTAAAGGCCTCCATCTCCAGGATGTGGAACAGGGCCACCTCAGGTGACACACACTGCCTTGGTTTTGACAGATATTCTTTGAATGCTTTATCAGGTCTGAGAATAAATCGGCCTCCCTCTCAGTCTCCATATGGCTGTGCAAGCTAAAAGCAAAAGCCTTTCATGTAGAAACTTTGTGTTTCTACTGCAGTCAGTATGGAAATATGTTTCCATTCCAAATGACTCAGGAAGAGCCACGTTGGCCCAATAACACCCTGTTCAATTATTGGAGTTCTAGCAAGGGAGGGGCTGACCAAAGAAAATGGTTTTATGAAAGAGCCATAGAACGGCTCTGCCTTTAAGAACTGTGGAAAACACCAGGTGTGAAAAGGATAGCTCTGTACATGCCGTACACGAATTCCAATTCTCCTCCTTTAAGCAGTAGCCCCTGCATAAAAGCAAATGTAATGAAGTTGTAAGGGCTATTAACAGAAAAGAACTAGAAGGCAGATCTTCTTGACATTACTCTACAAGTCTAATGGGGCTGTCTGCTCAATAAAATGTCTCTTAAAAAGATTTTAAGTGCAATGGAGCTCATTACAAGCCCAAGTACTTGCTTTAAATGGCATGTAGTTTTTGTAACATTTACACTAATGATTTCATCGTCCATAATGTGCAGAAGATTAAAAGTGTGAAAGCCTGAATTCTGGGGAAACAACAAAACCATCTTGCCTTGAGGTTATTGTATCTGTCTCCCAAATGTGAAGAAAGATGAGGACCCGTGCCTGGGATCTGCTTTTTCAGCAGCTGTACCAGATCCTGGCAGAGTGTGAGTGTAGAGAATCAGGCCCCAGGCCTCTCCTCAGACTGCTCGGATCGTCCCACACTAGCCAAAGCGCAACCTTGTTCTTGTCATGTAGAAATCCCATGCAAGCTGGTAAACTCAACATGTAAAAGATCACAGTATTAAACAGAATGTGGCTTTGCTGTCCCTGAAGAGTCCCCCTGCCAGGAGATGCATCTCAGTAATGTGGTCCATAAGAAGGGAGCAAAGGAGGGCCGGTGAGATGGCTCAGCGGCGTAAATGCCTGCCCGGCAAGTGTGAGGTCCTGAGTTCGACCCCCGGTACCCACAAAAAAAAAAAAAAAAAAAAGGGAGCAAAGGAGATGGGAGAACCTCGACAGGACCAACTCGAGTTCTCCAGCTTCTTACCTTAAGACAGCCCCTTAAAAGACTCAAATAGCCTCACATATTTACAAGGTGACCATGAAATAAGACCGTAGTTCTGGTTTATAAGTTCCAAGAGGAAACTGGAAGCAGATATAGAGGTCAGCTGGCCAATAAGTGACAGAGGGAGAAACCTCTGATTTCAAGAGCAAGTCTCGTTCTGCTGCTTCACATAGTCTTTCTAATGTGGAAACTTGTTTATCTAACATGATTTCAACAGGATTATTAAGACTAAAACTATATTATTAACTTTCATTATCACCTTAGAGACAAGGAGAAAATATGTGAGTGGATTCTAAGAAGGTTTATAATACAATCCACAGCTTGAATGTAGCCCCATCCAAGAGACTGTGATGGCTCACAGTCTTGTCACCTTGAGTAAAAAACTCCCAGCTGATTCACGTAGCACAGTTCTGGGTGCGGGTGCTGGACTTACTGAAGAGGAAAGACCCAGCCTGCGTGTGAGTGGCTCCAACCAATAGGCTTGTAGCCCGGATGGAATAAAACGGGAAGAAGAAGGGAGGCTCGCTTCCGTTTCTTTGGAGGAGCTCTGAAGAAGGAGGAGCTTCGACTTCCTGGTATGAAGGGTCTGCAGTGGGCTCTGAGTAGATTGTTCTACACTCCAGCACGCAGATGACCCTTTTGCACACTTCCATGCCTGACTCTGCAGGCGGCCATTGTAAGCCTGCTTGAGAATTCTCACATATCTATATGTAAATCTCCTGTTAAATCTGTTTCTCTAGTGAGCACTGATCGATAACAGATACTGATCAAGAAGATGACGGCCAATGACAAAAGAGGCGTCACTGTCCAACAATGTCCTAATTCAGATTTATCAACCACTTGTGACAAATACACAAAATGTGTGCGTAGTAAATTTGTTGTAAACAAGTGTGGATGACTAATAAATTAGACGGCAAAACGAGATCAGCCATGACATTCAATTTCTTGCCCACATCCACTGCTTTTACCAGCTGGAAGCAGCGTAAGGCTCTACACATACCCACTGTAACCACTGCTGCCTGGAGCAAGGAGAAGTAACAGGTGTGAGTTGTGTCAAAGTCCCCTACTCAGAGCTTTTAACTGGGGCAGAAACCATGGTTGATTTGCTGAGTGCCCGCATCTCCAGGTAACACAGACCCCACACCTACAAGAACAGCATGGAGGGCCGGTGAGATGGCTCAGCGGCATAAGCGCCTGCCTTGCAAGCGCGAGGGCCCGAGTTCAACTCCCGGATCCCACATACAAAAAAGGGGCCGGTGATATCGCTCAGCGGCATGGGCGCCTGTTGGCGCGCGAGGTCCTGAGGTCGACCCCCCGGTACCCACAAAAAAAAAAAATAAATAAAAAATAAAAAAGAACAGCATGGGGTGACTGACAAGGCCTGGGCAACTGAGATGCACTACATGTTGCGGGAAACTGGCAGGGAAGGGTGACAAGAGGCCATACGCTCCCAGGCCAAGGGAGATGGGAAGGCCCTGGTCCCCAAACACTGACAGCTCCCAGGTTCATCTCATCAGCCTCAGCTGTGACCTCCATGCTTAGATCCAGCGGAACCTCTCTCTTTTCTGGTCATAAGTCTTCCTTTTACCTAAACTGGCTGGGCAAGGAGGTTCTTTTTCTTGTGAGCAAACAACGAAAGTATTGCTAATTTCATGAATATTTTAAAGTCCTGCTCCCCTTGTTGGAGGAAGCAAAATATAAGAGCCCAACAGATTTCAGTCTTCAGAACAGCGCCCAGATCCAGGATGTACACCCCACCTCCTGGCTGCTCCTCAGAGGAGCCAGTATCTGCCCAGTCTAGGTGAGATGACTTCACCACTGATGTAGCATCTCTCCGTGTGACTTTTTCAAGTAAAGTACCATAGAAAGACGTTACAGGGACTGAGAGGCAGGAAGATACTGAGTTTTCGGTAGGTGACAGAACTGTCTTGTGCGTGCTTGCTAAGGAAAGCATTTGAATGTGGCCGAGTTCTGCCTGAGGCTTTCATTTTAATGAGGCTGTAGGAGAAACTGAAGTGTAACTCTCACCTCTGGTTACAAAAGATTGTCGATATCACCAGAGGTAACCAAGTAATCATGAATGACTGGGTTGCCTTGGTTAAATGTAAAACTCAGAATATCAGAAAAATCAGGTGATTGAAGAGCTACGAGGTGGGTAAAGTCAACTTTTCTGTTTCAGGGACTAAAGCTGGAACTACTTGATAGGAGGTTATTTTATAGCCAAATAATACAGATCCTTTGAAATGAACAGAACACTCTACAAACAAAATAGTGTCCATGTAAACTGTTCCCCTTACTAGTAATATGGGAGTCAAGCAGCTACTTACCAGACAGATTAGCAAAGGAGATCCTTGCCAAGATGGGAGCTTTGGTTACCTCACCCTTACAGTTTAGAAAACCGTAAGCTGTATCAGAATCCTTCCTACCTACTCTTCTTACTTTTGACTGATGTTCATTAAGCACTACTAAGCAATACTTCATTTAACCATCCTGACCATCTTATGTCATAGAGACCGTTACCCTCATTTTATATGTGAGGAGTATAAGGCTTTCGTGTTAGATAACTTGTGCAGTCATCCAACTAATAAGTAGTATCCAAACCGTAACCCCAATTCCTATGCATTACCCATTCAACCACTCATCGCCGCACTATGTAATGTCCTCGTCCACACCAGCAGCACTGTACCTTATTGGAATGTCAGGCTCTCAGACCCCACCCCAGAACTACTGAATAAGAATGCACATTTCAGTAAGACTCCTGGTGAGTCAGCCGGGGTTCTCCACTGAAACAGAACCAACTGGAGATAGTAGATAGATGGATGGAGCAGGGTGGGGGTGGATTCATTGTGGGACTAAGCTCACATGGTTGTGGAGGCCAAGAGGTCCCACCAGTGTCACCTGTAATTCGGAGAAGTGAGACAGCCAGTGATGGAATTCAGTCAACATCTGAGTCCTGGTGTAACTCGAGTCCATGTTCAATAATTCACTCATTTCTATCACTGAGTACTGGCCCAGTCATTGTTTAGCTGTACCACAATTTGTTTATTTATAATTTGTTGATGGAACTTGGGTTTTTGTCAGTTTGGGTCTGCTATACATACAAGTGATCTGAATATTTATGTATAAGTCTTTGTAAGGCTACTGCTTTTATTTTTCCTGGGCAAGCAACTAGGAGTAAAATAGTTTAAACATATGGAAGGTATATATTTAACTTCATAGCAAACTGCCAGTTTTTCAAGGTGTTTGTAGCATTTTGCATTCCCACCAGTGATGTATGAAATTTCCAGTTCCTACACATCTTTGTCAACACTTGGTATTGTCTAGACATTCAAATAGGTACGTAGTAGTCTCTTGTGGTTAAGTAATGTGGAAGCAGTTTGAGCCTTTTGGGTCTTGCTTTCAAATTTTTCAATGTGACACAAGAGCAATGATTGAGCTAACCATTCCCAGCTGCTGAAATAGGTTTCTTCTAAGTGCACTAGTATCTAAAGCCTGGTGTCACATGAGTTCTATAATTTAATCTGGAATGTCCCCAAAGACCCAGCTGTTGAAGGCTTGGTTTCCAGCCTATAGTAATATTGGCAGATGGTGGAACCTTTAGGTGGTGGGACCTGGTGAAAGGAAGGTGTGTCATTGGGCTGTGATACTGAGACCCCAGTTTCTTCCTCTTCCTCTCTCTTTGCTTCCCAGGAGACATGAGGTCCTCTTCTGCCATGCATTTACATCGCAATGTGCCGCACTGCCACAGATCAAAGGGAACAGGACCAAGTAGCCATGAACTGAAACCTCTGAAACTGTAAGCCAAAATAAACTTTTCTTCCTTGAAACATAACTTTTCTCAGGTACATATAACAGTGATAGAAAGCTGAGTAGCACAGTGAGGTTTTCCAGCATGGCTGGTGGAAATAGGCACTATTTCCCACCTCTGGAGGCTGGGCACTGTTCCCTCAAACCTTCCCAGGTGACTCTTTCCCAGGCCTCTGACATCCTCGTGGGCTTGTGACTATCAGTACTCACCCAGACACTAGAAGGACGGGAGAAACCTGTGCAGGTCCCCAGTCTTCATTCTCTGCACATCTCTCTTCTCCAGCGTTCTGTCCTATGCCCCTTAGCCCTCTTGCTCTTCCAGAGCTCTCACATCTGTCTCCTCACTTCAAACCACCCCCTGGGTCCACTCCAGTCCCCTTCCCTCTGTCACAGCCTGGACACATTCAAGGAAGCCATCTGGACAGCCTAGGACTCACCTTCCGTGCTTCTTGTCTTCCAGGGACCTCTTTCTGGTTGAGGTTTTATGTCTTGAAAACTATGACTGTGTGCATGTGTTTCCCTTTTTAAAATTGGTTTAAGCACAAGAATATAACTGATACCTGTTATTTCATGTTTACGGGAAGCAGAGATCTTCAGTGGCCTTTGCCCGTCTTTAACAGTTCAAGCCAAGTATATTCACACCTTACTTTGGAAGATAAGAATAACAGCCAATTTCCTTAGGTACTCAGGCAAATCTCATTTTAGCACGTTATTGCATGTGCAGTGGGTAGCTCCTGTGTTTTGTTTGCCTAGTTTGGTAAATAATTTCACCATAGTGAGAGATGCTAGCTCTCTAGATGATGCCCATGAGCGTGTACATCCATCTTTGGAAGGTTTGTTCTTGATGCTGTTATAAGCACAGCAATTCTAATGGAATTGTAAACTTGATACCCCTTCAGAAGTATATACTATGCAATGTAATATTTCTTCAAATTTAGATATAATGACTATGATAAAGGCAAATTGTGAATTGGGACAGAAGTTAGGCACACTGAAGGGCATGTGTTTCTAGAGTCATTCAAGCCTGGGTTTGAATCTTGGTTTCTTTATTTTCTGGTTGTCAACTTGGGCAACTTAGTAAATCTTCCTACAATGCCAGAAACCAGGCTGCAACAGGGGAAGCGGACTCAAGATTAATAAGTAAAGTGTGAAGACAAAATGAGATTCATCATTTCTTGTATTGGACCATGTAATGATACAAGAGAATTAAAACAGAAAAAGTTACAATATGTTTTAGCATACTATAAGAATCATCATGTTTTACTGTACAGTGCAGTGCATTCTCATCATAGAGACTAAGGCAGTGCAGAATTTATGCAAACACAGACCTTCTAGATCTTCCAGATTAAGAAACACAGGAGTGACTCTACATGAGAAACATCCCACTTCCCATCACAGTTTGTAGATTCAGATGTAGAGTGGTCCAAGAGCAATACGAATACTTCTCTTTCATGGATAAACAAACGTACGATTATTACATAAACTTGTGAGAGAACAGTATTTGTCACTGCACGTAATGCTTGCATGTTGGTGTAATCCCTTGAGTCTTTATCTCTAGACCACTGTATTTTCTTTGCTGACTTTCTTACCTGTGGAATAGAGATGACAGGGGTGCAACACGGCACTGTTACAGAGGTTGAACCTCGTAGAGCACTTAGCATAGAACTCTACAAATTTAGCTATAGTTGCTTTATCCATGCAGAGGCATTGGCACAATAGTGCTTTAGAACTTAAAAGCTCTTTCCTTGGGATCGTCCTAAGTTATAGACCAATTTAATTGCTTTGAATAAAATAAAAACCAGATGAAATTTCTCTTTAAAGGTGGTGTAACAGGGTCGAAGCCTGTTAATGAGAATGGTAGAGCAATCTTTGCTCTTTTCCAGCGACAGTGTGTTTGAGGGTTATTATAGAATGTCTGTGTCCCCACAAAAGTCACCTGTTCCAGCCCCTGTGGGAGTATTTGGAGGAGGGGCTTTGGGGCGGTAACTAGGGGAGGTGAAGTCATGGCAGTCGGGCCTGCATTACAGGGTTAGGGTTCTTGTAAGAACAGGAAGAGACGCCAGAGCTGTCTGTCTCCACCATGTGAGGACAAAGCAAGGGAGTGGCCATCTGTAAGCTAGAGGAGATCCTTCAACCACAACCCTGAGTGCGGACCTAAAGTCTCCTATGCTGTGAGAAAAAACATCTGTCATTTAAACCACCTGGTCCGTGGTATATTGTTATAGCAGATAGCTAAAACAACAGCAATTGTAAAAGTATTGCTTTAAGTCCTTATTCACATACAAACTGAAGTTTGAAAAAAGAATAAGAAAGATTTAAAATTATGAGTGATTATAAAATTATGAATTTTTCAAGTATAAAGATGTAAGTCCTCAATCAGAATCTAAGTTTCTTGAGAGTAAAGACTATTAACTGCCGTTACTGTCCGTTACTTTTTCACTTATCATTTCTTTATTTTTTTTTTTTTTTTGTGGGTACCGGGGATCGACCTCAGGACCTTGCACACCAGCAGACGCCCGTGCCGCTGAGCGATATCACCGGCTCTTTTTTCGTATGTGGGTTCCGGGAGTCGAACTCGGGCCCTCGCACTTGCCAGGCAGGCGCCTACGCCTCTGAGCCATCTTACCAGCCCCCCCACTTATCATTTCTAAGGAACAGAAAAATAAATATGTGGTGAAGTAACCATATACCTTCTTCTTTTCTCCCTCTTAAAATATCAGATGTAAGCAGAAAAAAAGAAAAACATTTATTGTCTAAATAAATTCCTCTATATTTAAAACTAGATTTGAAGTAATAAGATTACCAGCAATTTGCTCCTTGGTAGTTCAGACTAGCTCCCATCCTTCTAGAACCACCTGGGTGAAATTAAAATCCTTTTTTTTTTTTCAGTGCTGGGGGTCCAATCCCAGGGCCTCATGCATGCTAAGCAAGTGCTTTACCTCCAATTCATCTCCAGCTGCATAATTAATCATTTTGATTCTACTTCACATGGCCATATCTTTCCACCCAGTGATGAACTATCCACCTGAGAAGTTGTTCCTAGCCTTTCCAGCCCTAGTTGTTTTCCCTGGTACCCAGACCTCTCAATACATGTAGGCCATTTTACGGTCAAATTTCTCTACCCTGTAGTTATTTCTGATATTTCAATTTAGCTGCTCTGGGGAAGAGAAAAGCACTGCTAGCAGAGTTTGAGGGCCTGGATTTTAACTCTAGTATCATTATTTACAAGCCATGGTAACTTGTTATTTAACGTTTCTATCACCCAGTTTCTCCATAAGCGAAACAAGAATCACGTCTTAAAAGTCTGTGTCTTCTCACGGTGCCTGGAAAATGACTTGCCATTGTTTCTTGTTCTAATTAATTCATTGAATGATCAATACAATGCTGAGAGAAAAAATATGCAGACCTTACAAAACCCCTTAGATACGAAGCTTATAGTTCATAAAGCTTTATATGGCTAGCGTTTTTATTTTCATATTATTTACATGTAATATGTTTCCATTCCTTGAGTGGAATTGGAACATCTATATAACACATTTTAAGTCCTTTTCATTCCCTTTCCCTCCCTCCCTTTCCCCTTCTCTTGATCCACTTCCCATTTGAGAAAGATCTAGCTTGTTTCCTATTCTTTATCTTTTATTTTGCTCTTTACTTATAATTTGGGTTTCTCATATAAGGGAAACTAAGTGATGCTTAAACTTGCGTGTAATACAGTTTCTTACCCTGACATTCAGTGACATGAGGGGAGCAGTGCATGCTCTGACATGGCACGGAAGAGTATACACAAGCACTCACGTGTGTATTTGAGAGGCAGGAAGCCTGTTCCTCTAGGACAGTGACGGCGAATCTTTCAGAGAGCAAGTGCCCAGATTGCAACCCCAAACCCACTTATTTATCATGAAGTCCCAGCACTGCAATTAATCCTGAACAGAGGTTTTATTTTAGAAAGCAACAACTCATATCTTAACAGAAAAACACAATAACTGAGCTTTCAATGATACAAACAGCTTTCTATTGAAATGTAAAAGTTTGCATTTGGTGTGCTTTGCACAATTAATGTGATTTGTGCTGGTGTATCCATGCTGATAATTTGTCAGACCTTGGCTGGGGCGACTTGACTCACGTGCCGATGGAGAGGGCTCTGAGAGCCTGCTGCAGCACGCGTGCCACAGGTTCTAGGACACCATGACGCCACAGGTTAGTATGGGGTGGGAGGAAAAGGAAAACGCAGTGCAAGATGTTAGAAAGTGGTGAGGGGCACAGGCAACATTGCTGGTCAAGGTAACAGCAGGTCGGATACCAGTCTGGCCTTGGGCTTCAGTAACCAGTACTGGAATTCCTTCTACTCCATCTAACGAGTCAATCTTAATCTGTCGTGCACAACATTCCGAGCAATCTACGTGACTTAAATATTTCTTTCAGTTTCCTTACCTGTAAATCAAAAGGGAATAAGTAAAACTATGTTTTAGGTTCTGTCAGTTATAAAACTCTGTCACATTTGAAGTAATTCTCATTTTTAAAAATGGGAAATGCCCCCCGCAACAAGAGTGCGTCAAAATTCAGTGTCTCACTCCAGCCCAATGTTTAACAGATCCGCTTCTTGCCAGTCTCACCTCCAAGTCATTCTTAGAAGGGGACTTTTATTATTTAGTTATTACTCTCTCAACAGTTTCTAAAGATTCGGGTACAGTGCGGTCATAAATCAGGATCATCTGATTGGCAATCTTACCCCAGCCAGGTTTCAAAGGTCTGCATTCAAATGGCATGCCACCCAAGCACAGCTCCTGCATCAGCACTTAGAATTTCAAAGAGAAAGTAGTGTCAAGGTTGTAAATGTTGAAACAGAGAAGACATTCGGAAATACAAGCATATCATTCTCCTAGAGATAACAACTTTTAAAAAGTTACCTTTATTGAGATCTTCTTGGAAATTATCACTGAACTGTAAGTGCTTTAACAGAACTAGGTGGTCAAGCCACCAACAGAGAAGACTGAGTGCTGTGGTCCCAGTGGTGGTGACGGCTCTGTCCTGGGCGGGATTCCCGGGGTTGGCTCTTACCCCATCTCCATCCTTAGACACTCATCAGCTGCAAAACACTCTGCACGGCACAGTGGTCTCAGGAAGCAGACCACAGTCATGAAATAGTTTTCTGGTACATAGAGGCAGCACAGAAATCAAACTTCGGTACTTCTTAGCAGTACACAAATCCTTCTGTTGGCAAACAATTTGGTTCACAAGCAGAAGCATTCAGCAAAATTTTGCTTCTGTTCACAAAGTCCATATTGGATGACAAGCAAGACCACAGCCACCTTCCCTGCCAAGCATGAATGCAGCCATCCTCCCTGCTTGACATGTGGCCATGGCTTCCTCTAGTCGAGACTGCGATCACACACAGACCTGTTCACACTTGCCGTGAACATTTTTGTGTGCTTTTTAGCACATACAGTACTGTACACTATTATTCAACCCAGCATGGCTCCCAAGAAAGTGCGGAGCAAGCATGGTGGTAAAAAGAAAGTGCAAAGCGGTAATGAAGGTGCAGAGCAAGAGTGGTAAGAAGAAGGTTTCAAAAAAAATAATCATTGACTCCAAGAAGGAAACTGTAGAAAAGCATGAGCATGGTATTTGTGTGACTGATCTGGCCTCGGAGCACAAGATGGCAAAGTCGACAATCTCAACTATTTTGAAGACAAAAGATACCATCAAAGGAGCTGATGTGGCAAAAGAAGTAATGATGTTAACCAAGCAGAGGACACAATGCTGGAAGAGGTGGAAAACTTTTGTTACAGTGGTTGAATGAGAAACAGCTGGCAGGTGATAGCATTAATGAAGCTATGAAGTGTGAAAAAGCCAGGAAATTGCACAGTGATTTACTACAAGAAAACACCTCTACAAGTGCAACTAGTGATGAATTTAAAGCCAGTAGAGGGTGATCTGATAAATTCCACAAGAGAAGTGGCGTCCACAGTGTGACAAGACATAGGCTTCCGGTTCTGACAAGGTCACTGCAGAAGTCTACAAAAAAGAATTCATAGAATTCATGAAGGCAGAAGGGTACATCGCTCAACAAGTGTTCAGCTGCAGTGAAACAGGGCTCTTCTGGAAGAAGATGGGAACAGAACCTGTTTCATACAGGAGGAAAAGGCACGCAGGGGCACAAGCCCGTGAAGGACAGATCGACCCTCTGCTCTGTGCAAACGCAAGCTCCCACCTGAAGATTTAGGCACTAGTGATGCACCATTCCCAGACCCCTCAGCATTCAAGGAACAGAATGTGAACCAGGCCAGATGCCTGTCATGTGGGGGGCCAGTGTGAAAGCTTGGGGCACAAGGCAATTGTTCGTGGAATGGCTGCATGAGGTGTTTGCAGCCATATCTAAAGATATTTAGAAATATCTTTCCAACTACTAACTGCCTTAAAGATGCTTTCTTCTGACAGACAAGGTCCCGCACACCTCTAGCCTTGGCGGATGATATGGATGCTGAGTATGACTTCATGAAGGTCAAGTCCTTCCGCCCCCAACACAACACCTTTTCTGCAGCCCATGGACCAGCAGTGGTCTGCAACTTCTAGAAGCTGTACACAAAATTGCTCTGCAGCAGGTGTTGTAATGTCCCTGAAGAGCCATCCTTGACTCTGAAAGTTCTGAAAGAAACATTTTGATGGCCTCCACTGCATCAACCTCACTGATAAAGGGAAGATGTCACGTACCAGACTTCAAACTCAGCCTGGAGGAAGCGGTGGCCAAAATGTGTCACTGAACGTGACTTTGAAGGGTCTGATGCAAAGGTAGTGGAGCTTATGTCCATGGGCAAGAGTGTGGGTCTGGACATCAACGGTGCAGGCACAGAGGAGCTCACTGAGGACCGTGAGGAGGAGCCAACGACAGAAGGACTCGCTGAGCTCCAGAGTGAGCAGCAGGAGGCGCTTGCCGAGGAGCATCCCCTGAGGACGAGGATGACAGCGAGGAGGCTCGCAGTGGTGTGATAAAATCCACCACGGAAAAATGGAACGAGCACCAGGATTTCTTTGAGAAGCACCGCTCCAACGTAACTGTAAGAAACAGTGTTGAATCTGACGAATGATAATGTGAGCTCTCGTTTCTGGAGGGTGATGCAGCACAGGAAAAAACAAGTGACATTAAATAGATTTTTCATTAAAATTGAGCCTACAGCTAAGAGACAAAGAAGAGAGGAAATCCCTGAAGGAGATCTCGCCAATGTCCTTATGGAGGGGGACTCTCCCTCCAAACAAGGACCCCCACCCTACCCACCTCCCTGTTCTCCACGCTAGAAGTCACCTCAAGCAAGGTTAGTGCTCTCTCTCCTCATACTGAACTGGACTGTAATCTGTTTCATATTTTTGTGGTAAAAAAATTATACATGTTTCAGGTTAACCTTATTTACATTGAACCTTATGAGGAAATTTGATTCAGTTTGGGACCAACTGACTTGGCAACTAGAATCATAGAGTGAATTAAGTTCATGAACCAAGGTACCACTGTATATGACAACTGAATATAACTTAGGATAGAATGGTAAACATTACCTGAAAAAGGAGTTGAGTTTAACTCATATAAAGGAATTTCTAACAGTGAGAACTACGCAAAGCTGCCTTTAGAATTTGTTTAAGCAAAGCAATGGGATCTACAGTCTGCGAGATTCCCATGTAAAGTGGGAGCTCATTTTTCAGGTCTCCCGAAGCTTTGAGTTTCTTCATTTCTCTGAAGTATATCTATATCTGATCTGTTTGATTACAATTACAAAGAAGTTTTTAAACACAGAATAACAGAGTGCTGAAGGAATTTTGCGTAGCATTGATTTTCTTCGATCTAATGTCAAATGTATCTACATCTAGCCTATCGTACTTTAGTCCCCGTAGGACATCTGCGGTCTGAGCATCCCCTTACTCCAGAGCACGTCTCAGACCCTCCACGGTGGGGTAGACGACGGAGGCATCCTAACTTACCCTCCTCACTTTCTCCAAGAAGAAACGAGAAGCGTTACATACTTCTGCAGGTGCATAATAAGCCCCGCTTGGGAATGTTCCAAATCTTCCCCATAGTGATCCTATCTCCATCCTAAAAAATTAAGTTCAGTGAATAATATTTGTTGAGTACTGGGCAATATTCTAAGAGTTTCACATATCTTCATTTCCTGCTCCACTTCCTCCTCCCCACACTTCTCTCTCTCTTTCTCTCTCTCTCTCTCTCTCTCTCTCTCTCTCTCTCTCTCCTGTATGAACTGCAGCGTGAGGTCTAAAGTACAGGAAATGAAGGCTACATCTTCTCCAACACTCTACTCTATTTTACCCTTCAAGGTGCCGGATGCCTAAGGCTTTATAGTCTTTTGTGTTCCAAATGTCCTTCCAGAGTTACCTAGAACTCTAGCATACGTGAGTGTGGTTGTAAACCAGGAATCACTGACCAGCCTTCTAATAAAAAATGTGTGTCTTTAGTCAAAAAGAGTCATTAGAATCCAAATAACCTTAAGGGGGAAATAATCACATTACCAGGAAACGGAAGTGAAAAGCAATGTGGTAGAGCGTGGCAGGGCACTCTTAGTGAACACCTCGGCTGCAAAAAGCCCATCCGCATCAATCAGCTCTCGGAGCCAGGCCCTCAGAGAGTACTGACACAGAGCTGTCCGAGGAGTTATGAGGCTCCAGACACTGGGGCTTTTCCTGGGAAAAACATCGTCTTTCATCTCCAGCTGACCCCATAAAGAGAAAGGGCAGAATAAAATCTGGGAGATGACAAGCTGAGGAATTGAGATAGGGTTTCAGCACACTGCGACTAGGACATCTGCATAGATTCTGCTGAAATTAAAATGCATGCCTCTTGTTCTGCTAGTATTTCAGGAACTTCTGTGTGCTCCTCCTGGGGAAACGGCTGCCACACCACTGATCTGGCATCAGAGCTGCTGGCGTAGCGAAGAACACAGAGCAGACTCACACTGGACCAGACTTGCAGGTGGTTTTGAACTTAAAACCTCTGTTCTTACACTTTATGAAGACTCATGAATTTAACAGTATCAGTGCCAGGAATTAAAAATGAGAGGAAAAGGGATGAATAAGCAGCATCCAGGGATAATCTCTTGGCTGTATTCAGAGAAGAGTGTTTGATATTCTCAACTAAGGCATTAGAAAGGAGAATGAGCCTTGGCTCCTGTCTCATTCAGCACACTCAAGTATGGAGAAGCTATAGTGCTTTCAGAAGAAAACATAGCAAGCAGAGTTTCTGAAAAAATAAAGAACTCGAATAGGACCCAAAAAGTACAAATTATGAAGTCACAAGTCACAGGCTCAAAATGATGTGTTTTCTCTCCAAGGCAATGTCCAAAAATGTCGGTCCTCCCGTCTGTGACAAAACCCACACACACGACATGTGACAGTAGTTCCTTATCTAGTTCCTAGCGCAACTGTTGTGTGAATTGAATTATAATGATCACACAGTGCGGTCACGTGTACTGTGCACTCTGTCCATCGGCCAGCAGAAGAGTTGTACGAGTAAAGGTTCAGGCCTCGGTCCTCTGGGGAAGGAAGCGCTGACTGAGCCGCAGCGCTACCAAGTTGTGTGGTGGAAATACACCCCCGTGGCCTATTTCAAGCTAACAGCATGAAGTTATTGAAGGCAGAATTGGAACGAGATGTGTACAACTGGCATGAGTGTGAGCCAGCGCATCTTTGGTTGTCTGTCTCCCTCTGAGTCTGTATGGCATTCTGGATGGTAAAATTGAATTTAACATGGCAGCTTAGTAAAAGCAAATAACTCCAAAAATCTTTCTTAGAGCAGAATTGATCCTAAAGCTTAAGAAACTAGGATGGACATTTGCAGTGCGTATCTCCAGCTTCCATACCCTCTTCTAGAAATAGCCTGTGCTCTCTTCGTGGTTGATTCCTACCTGATTTTCCTCCACCACCTTCAGATAAATCTCCTTGCTCATCTCAGGAATGAGGCCTGTGACCCAAGTCACCCTACCCAGCACATTCCCTGTTCATAGCAATGGGTTCAGGGATGTGATCCAATGACAGGAAAAAGATGCAGCGAGACCTTTAATGACAACACTGAGACATAATTGTTCCCAAGAACTTGAGCCTGGAAGAATATCAGATTTGGAGCTGTGGGGCATCTTCATCTCACCATCACATGGAGTCAGTGAATAATGCAAATCCAACAGAGAGAGAAAATGAATTATGATGGTGGTGTTTGAATCCTGAACTTAGAAGTGCCAAAAGCAAGACTTAGACCTTTCAGCTACACATCATATCTTTCCTTTTTTCTTTAAGCCAATTGGTGTTGATTGCTCTCTTATAAACAGCAAAAAAATTTCTATATTATTAAATCTAAGTGCATTTGCAAAAATTTATAGTGTGCTACTTTTATAAAGCATCAGTTCGACAGTTCTTGTAAGTTAAATATACACTTGTTACGTGACCCTCTGGTAGTAGACAGAATAATGGCTCCCCAAAGATGTCCGTGTCGAAATTCCCAAACCCTGTGGATATGCTACTTTATCTGGTGAAAGCGACTTTGAGAGGAAGTTGAAGTGTTATTAATTATCTGGAGATAATGGATAGTGCTGAATTTTTGTTAGGCCATTGTAATCATGAGGGTCTCTGTAAGAAGGAAGCAGGTGAGTCAGAGTGACAGGAAGAAATGTGACCACAGAAGCAGATGTGGGAATGACGCCGTGTCACTAACCATTGTAATCATGAGGGTCTCTGTAAGAAGGAAGCAGGTGAGTCAGAGTGACAGGAAGAAATGTGACCACAGAAGCAGATGTGGGAATGACGCCGTGTCACTAACCTAGGAATGCAGGAAGACTGTCCAAGCTGACACGGGCAAGAAAATGGGTCCTTCCCGGATTCTCCAGAAGGAAGGACTCCTGACCTTCAGAACTGTCCAAGAGTAAATCTGTGTTCTTTCAGACAACCAAGTTTGCAGTCAGCAATATGAATCTCACTTCTAGATATTTACCCAGGAGAAATGAAAATTGACAGTCACATAATAAACAAAATGCAAATATTTCTGGCAGGTTTAGTCATCATTGCAAGCCCTGGAAACAACCTAAATATTCTTCAACAGGTGCATGGATAAACAAAGTGAGTAGTATTCAACACAGTGGAATAATCCCATTGAAAATAAAAAGAGGGCTGGTGAGATGGCTCAGCGGCTTAAGCGCCTGCCCGGCAAGTGCGAGGGCCCGAGTTCGACTCCCAGAACCCACATACGAAAAAAGGGCTGGTGATATCGCTCAGCGGCACGGGCGCCTGCTGGCGCGAGAGGTCCTGAGGTCGACTCCCCGGTACCCACAAAAAAAAAAAAAAAAAAAAAAGAAACTATGTGAAAAAAGGCACGTATCTCAAATGTATTCTCTTAAGTCGAAGACAATAGATTCAAAATGACGCATAGGTGTATGCACGTGACATTTTGGAAAAGCAGCTACAGAGACCGAGATCAGATCAGCAATTGCTGGGATGGAAAAGAGCTGGTCACAGAGACAGAGCGCGCGAGAGAATGGGGAAGGGGATGTTCTGTGCCCGGCCTGTGGGGGTAGTTTCACAAGTCTGTGTATTTCTCAGAACTCAAAATTGTACATCAAAAAAGTGAATCTTATTGTATGTACGTTAAAAAATAAGTTGGTAAATAAAACCTAATATCAAATTTAAAATGCTGACATGAAAACATCTCTCTGTACAGCTGCTTTTCCTACACTCGGTCAAGCTTTTAATCCAACTACTTTTCTTTCCCTTCAACCATCATTTCTCAAATAACTAAACAACAGTAAAAAATGTGCTATACTGAGAATCTGTAGGGTCGAAAGGCTAGTCTCAGAGGGACCTACATCTCTAGACACTCAGCCAACAACAGCTCGCCATTCCTTTAAAAACTCAACGCTTAACCAAACTTGGACCTTAAGTTGTTGCCTGCGTTTTCATCCCTATTATTCTCATATTAATTTTTTAAAAGCAGGCATTTCCACACTTAGATTGGGCTTGAAGTCCCAAAATACTTTTGTTGCTTTTAAGATCTCACAACTTTGACCACATGTGCATCACCAGAGAACAACACTGGCTCTGTCTTTTAAAAGAGAAATAAAAACAAAAGAAGAGCAATCTGACAAAAATGGACAAAGCAAAGAGTGAAGGTGAGGGTCTGGTGTATTTCTAGGAAAATAGATGGATGCTTGGAGTGTTAGTGGGTGCCCTCAGCGGGGAGGCAGACGTCCTTCTCCATGACCCAGCTTCATTCTGTAAGAATGCAAGCCTCGTATACTGCTCAGCACAGGGTTACAACTGGTCAGAAACAGAGAAAGAAAAGAAAAACAAGGAGGAAAAGCTATTTTTCTAGCATCTCAGAAATGGAGCTCAGCATTTTTATAACACTTTGGTGGGAATAAAAAGAGACACACCAGGTCAGATATTTTTCATGAGTTTCCAGTTACTATGTTCTGGAAATATTTTCATATTATTCATACCACAAGCCCAAAAAATAAGGGCACTGTCCATCTTTGTTACAATACCACTTGAGAAAGAATCCATAGTCTATCAGGTCCACGGAAATTACAAGGTATGGTAAGAATGATCTAAATTTTGGAGGCCATCACAAATTAATTTCACTAATTCTTGGCTCAAAAATCCCAAAGAGGGTCCCCTGCTTCAAACGATGATTTTGAAATCTCCAAATAGAACTCTGCTTACTATTTTTATGAACAAAATGCTACTTCTTCTGCCTTCCAACCCTATAGGGCCCTGTCCTTTCCTTCTGAGACAAAAACAAGAACCCTACAAGATTGTGTGTGTGTGCGTCCCCTCTCACAATTCCTTTGCTAATTAATACCTACCACAAGTACTTTACCCAACACCTACACAGCTTTATAAACAATATCCACTCATTTTTCATGGTGACCTGAGAGACTGTAGGTCACATAACTGCAATTTCTAAATTAATTCTTTTATTAAACAATTAGTTTAAAATGTGTTTTGTGGCAGACTATAGGAAGAAAGAAACCTTGAGAAATACACAAACTGTAATTAATTTTATTTTTTTAAGTAGAAATACATTTGAAAATTTTTGAAAAGAAAATTTCGGGGAGGAAAACCATTTCCTCTACTTACATAGGGGCCTGCGAATTAGATTAACAGAAGATAGATTTCCAGAGGAAAAGGCACATAATTTTTAATATTTTATATGCATGGGAGTTTACAGAAGAGTAAAACTCAAAGTGGTTAAGCTAGAGATGTATTTACTATTTTAACAAAAGGAAGGGGGTTTTTGTTTGACAGATAATAAATCGTCCAAAGGTGACTAAAAGTGTGTGAGAAAAATCAATGGACTGTCCGGGTTCTTTGGGTGAGACTTGTCTGTGTAAACCCACCTCAGCTCTGCCTCTTCAGCTCTGGAGATAGGTGTTCCTGTCTTCTTTCTGGTCCAGGGGAAGGCTGAACACCTTCAAAAAGGGAATTTATTCCCTGGTTTTAGAAAGAGAAGGAGAGGGCACAGAACTCTTCCTGCATCCACAGTGCTGCCTCAGTTTACAAACGCTTCTGTTTGCGAACAATTTGGTTCTCAAACAGAAGCATTTGGCAAAATCGTGTTTCTTTTTGTGAACTCTGAATTGGGTGAGGAACACGACTGCGCACATCTTTCCCACACCAGCACCAACGTGGTCATCTTTTCCAGAATGGTGGAACGAGGCACCACTGTACTGACTTTCAGTTGCCTTTCACTCAACATAATCTTATGCCTGGCACATTTTAGTGTGGTATAGCCTAATTCACCTCAAATACATTTCTAAAATATACTTCACGCATGAAAAACATGATCTAAATATTTTCTAAGCACGAACGTATTTCTGAGAACACTGATTGATACGCTGTACAATAATATAGATTATTTTTTTTATCTTGCTTGCTTTTTTATCTTCATAGAGCTCATGTTAGAAAACAAAAAGTATAGGATTCCTAGCCCTACCACTCGCCTGACATTCTGGAACAGCTGCAGTTGTTTGCCCTCTAACCCTCGGAGGAGAGCGTCTTGACCTGAAAAGGAGAGTAGCATGCTTTCCTCCCACAGCACTTGCTAGAAGTACGTAGGTAATGCTAACGTCATGAGAAAATCATGCCTGGAAAATGTGATATGTTGGTTAAGTCTTAGTCACACGACTCACTCTGCTGAGCCTAGTAGAAGTTTTTACTAAGCTATCAATAAGAACAAAAAACTTTCTTCTGAAAGTGTTTAGAACTATTCGTACCAAATAGCCCTAGATTTGCTTCTCAGTAGACTTTGCTGTCTGTCTCTTAGTGGGTTTTCTGTTGCTTCCTTATCAGCTGTTTTTGCGTTGCTTTGCAGATGTGGTGAGAGAGAGGAGTCTGTTCATCTCATGTCTCCACCAGAGTGTAGTACACACGTGTACTGGAGGGTGTACTTCCATGTGTTCACCACGGCCTCGAGGTGGAGAAAGAACTTCCCCAACTCTTCATTTTCAGTATGACCGTATGTCTTTTCTTTGACCAGTGACTTGTTAGCAGATGTTTTGCAAGCAAAGCTTTGAAATGTGCTCATGCAACCTGATTTGTTCCATCAAAAGAAAAAGCCTTGGCCACTGGTTCAACTCAGAAAAAGAAAGACAAGGAGCAAGCTTAGAGCTGGCCAGGGTGAGCTGACCCTCAACCAGCATTCAGATGCATGGTGAGAAATAAGTGCTTGTTTTAAGAAGCTATTGTATTTGGGGTAGATATGCAACTTTATTGTGCATATAGGTAACAAATATAGCGTCCTCAAATCTTTAGGCTCTATCTCTTTGGATAAGAAACTTCTTTTAAACAATAAATTCTCATTACTATCAACCTGGCAGCCTCTACTAAGTTCCCCACACTGTAATCCCGATATTACTTTCCTTTCTTCTTTTTTTTTGGCTATTTTAATTGATGAGACATTTGAAAATAAATGTAAACATGTTAGAATTCTATGAAGAATAAAGATGAAATAGGCCATAAAACAGTGCTGTCTGGTAGACACAATGTGAAGCAAATATGGAATTTTTAATTTTTTATTAGTTTGAAAGTAAAAGAAAACAGTTGAATTAATTCTAATAATGTATTTTTTAACCCAATATATCCAAAATGTTATCATTTCAACATAAAATCCATAAAGTGTTTAATGAGATATTTTGTATTCATTTTTCTAAAATCGGTCTTTAAGGGATCTCACTTTACGCTAATCAGAATCTTACTGGAAAGTTCTCATGAGCACTAAAATGGACAGACTTTCGTCTGGAGCTTTACTGACAACTACTAAATCACTTAAGGTGTTGAGTTTTTTGCTTGTTTGTTTTTGTTTTTTAATTTCTATCTGAATGGTTGGCTGGTCTCCCTGTGAAAAGAGTTTGGTTTGCATGGGGCAGCATTTTATGTTCTAACTTCAAACTTGAATTCGTTTGCTATTTGACCCAAATTTCAATTCTAATTAGTTTCTTAGTTTTTCCAGAAAACAATTACCATATTATTGGCCTCTGTATGAGCTCTTCTAAAAATGTTACTTGAAATGAAATAGGCTATCAATAGTAAATACTTCCTATGCTTTGCTAGTGCTAGTCGTTCAATCTAAAATATTTTCTCTCCCTCTCTCTAGGTTCTCCTACCCTTTAGGCTAAATGCCGACCCATCTCTAGAGGCAGTGCTGTTGTTGATGTTGTTGTTGTTCTGTTTGGGAGGCTTCTCCTCCTCCCATCAGCTTCTCCAGATGTTTTCTCTATGGCCTTATGGCCTCAAGAAACTCATCAACTCCTCTGAGAAGTAACTTTGATCCCTTTTGTATTCACACAGCCTGAAGTATCCAAGCAAGCCCTGGGTTCTTCAGGCAAAGGGAGGTGACATGATCCAACTGTCCACAGCCCAAGAGCGCTCCTGTGGTGGACACCTGCGTTTCTTTCCTCCTGGCTACCATGCTGCCATGAGAGAACCAGTCAAAGTCAGGCTCAGAAAGTTACTCGATATAAGTTTGTTTGTTTGTTTTTTTGTGGGTACCGGGAGTCAAACTCAGGACCTCACAATTGCCAGGCAGGCGCTTATGCCTCTGAGCTATCTCACCAGCCCTGATATAAGTTATTTTTAATGTTCTATTTCAGTTTAATTTCAGTAGCTTCAAAAATCTCATTTATTTCAAATTATTTTTAATATTTTGGCTTCAAGATTAATATTGTATTTTATCCCTCATTTTGTTCTTCATACTGCTTTTGCTATCAAACCTACATTGGTTAAAACTCTAATTAGTGAATAAATGTATGTGTAAATTATATACAAAATGACTAAGCCCAGACTATCTTCAAAATAAAATTCCTTTTGTTAATAAATTTAAAGTAATATTAATAATGATTCTTCAATTGAAACTGATAGCACCATTAGAATTATAATGATTTAATATTTTTCCATACAAAGGAGAAAATTAATTTTCGATAATGATCCACACTTCCTCCAGATTTAGTGTAGATCATGAATAATTTGAACAACCATGTTTTCTGTAGAACATAATCTTCTAAGAGCAAATATCTGTGTGTGATAGGTTGTGGGATGCATATACAGTATGAGTCATTCCAAATATTCATGAAATAAAAATCATTTAAGTTGGCCAAAAAATGCAAAAACAAAAACTTCAGGATGGGGGTACCAGAAGCCACCTAGCAGGTACATAAAACATCAGAGAGTGAATAAGAGTGTAAATGAGAAGGCCAGAATTTTTAAGCCTTTTATTTTGTCTAATTTGAATAGATAGTTTTACTGAAATAAGTTTTCTCCATTTCTTGTGGGATGATTCTCATATCTTATTTAGAGTTACAGTACTAGGAAAGAAGAAATTTAGAGTAGTGAAGAAGAAATTGAGTGGTATGAAAGACTTTCAAATATTTTGCATAAGAGTCTTTCATGCTTTTATTAATACATGGCTTCATTAGTTCCAATCTTTCTCGATCTCTCTCTCTCTCTCTCATCTCCTTCTCTCTCTCCTCCACCCTCCCCCCAAATAATTAGCATAAAATAGAGACAGAGTGAAAGACCATTATATATGTAAGGCAATACAGGACATTGGTTTTGTAAAGATCAAAGATTTTCAGGTATGTTTTTATGTTCAAGTCATATATTATTGCAGTAAGGAAAATAAAAATAACAAGTATAAATAAATAATTTAATAGAAGCTTTCTAAAAGGTAGGATACAGAGTTTTTGGTTCCATGTGTGAAGAGCCTGGAATCACACTCCATCCTAACAAGAAAAGAAGATGCAGGGCCAGTGAGATGGCTCAGCGGCGTACGCGCCTGCCTGGCAAGAGCGAGGGCCCGAGTTCGACTCCCGGAACCCTTCATACGAAAAAGGGGCCGGTGATATCGCTCAGCGGCACGGGCGCCTGCTGGCGCGCGAGGTCCTGAGGTCGACCCCCGGTACCCACAAAAAAAAAAAAAAAAAAAGAAAAGAAAAGAAGATGCAGTGAAAAGCCAACCCCTCCCCTCAGAGCTGTGAGAGGGAAGCCTTCACGGGACGTCTGCCCCATCGCTGGAGCAAGACAGGCGCACTTAGAGAATCATGGCACACCAGGCAGAAACCTCCCTGGAACAAGTACCAGAGCAGGAAAGTGATTAACTGCTGGAGGCCAAATACTGTGTATGAGTCTGAGTTTAAAAATCCAGGTGGGAAGAGGGAGGGGTCACACACACGCCTGCAATCTTAGCATTCTGGAAGCCTGAGGCAGGAGGATCATGAGTTCAGGCCCAGCCTAGGCAACTTAGCAACTTAGCATGACCCTCTCTCAAAATACAAAAATAAAAAGTACTGAGAATGTTGTTCACCGTGGAAGCCTAGGTCCAACCCCTAGAATAAAACAGAACAAAAAACCCCCAGGGAAGCCCGTACAGAGCACCTGGATGCTTTAGAGAGTCACACCTGGAGCTCAGTCAGCACCTCATAGTAAAGAGGAGAGAACTATGCTCCTAGCGGGAGGAAAGAAAAGCAAACATTTTGAAATATACCAGAGCACTCTGCTCTTAACTAGGTCTGTATTCAGGAAAAAACTAGTTAATCAGAGCCTAACTAGATAGGGTTTTATCAGAGGCTAAGTGATCTGGAGAAAAGGAAATATTCAACTCCTGCCCATTGAGCCATCCTATCCCACCTAAGGGTAGAAAAAAATGAGAAACATCTATGAAGTACCTAGTCCTGGTGCGCAGGCTCATTAAATACCCATGCCTAACAGGGCACGTCATCTCCCTCAACACTGCACCACCACATTACCAAAGGCCTATTTACAACAGTCCTCTTATCTAATATACTATATCTGGCTATAGAGACAAGATTACAAATCACGTCAAAAGATAAGAAACACCGTTTGAAAAACAACTTACCAAAATTTATAAGAAGCAGAAAAAGCAGTACTCACAAAGAAATGTATGGCAATGAATGCCTACATTAAAGTAAAATCTAAAATCAATAATCTAAGTTTCCAAATAGACGACTAGCGCAAGAAGAGAAAATTGAAACCAAAGTAAGCAGAAGAAAAGGTACAACTTTAGGTGCCACATAAGGATGTCTTGGTTAAAGATGGGCCACATAAGATTATATCACCTAGTAATGGGGTAGCTATTGTAATGTTGTATCACAACACATTATCACGTATTTGTGGTGATGCTGGTACAAATAAACCAAGTGCCACCACTCATGTAAAAATATTCCATATATAATCATGTACAGTACATAATAATTAAAATGATAATGAATGGCTGTTACTAGTTTATGAATTGACTACACTGTACGTTATCATTATTTTAAAGTGTACTCTTTCTACTTATTAAAAATATTTACATCAGACAGAGTGCTGTGTTACACTAGCAGGAACCACATATATCTTATGTTTACCATTTCTTGATTACATCAAGGCCATGTCAAGATGTAGACCTACATCATCTGAACTTGTGTAAGTGTGTGCTGCCATGTTCACTGTGATGAAATCACCTAAAAGTGCATTTCTTTGGACATAGCCTCCTCATTTACAAACGCATGGCTGTGATAAGAAAAACACCAATAAGATTGACAAGCCTCTAGCCAGACTAAGAAAAGAAAGAGGATGCAAATTCCTAACATCACTAATGAAAGAGTGGGTCAACACATAATCCAAAGACATTACAAAGATAACAAAGGAAAGTTAGGAACAACTTTATGAAGACAAATTTTGTTAACCAAATGAAACTGACCAATTTCTTGAAAAGAATTGCCAAATTTTACATAAGAATAAATAAATAATCTGAATAAGTCTATATCTATTTGACAATTGAAATAATAATTATTAAACTTTCAAAATAGCACCACACCCAGATTGGCTCACTGGTGAATTTTACCAAACAATTAAGGAAAAAATTATACTGATTCTCTACAATTTATTCCAGAAGATAGAAACAAAGGAGACAAAGTTGCTACACAAACACACTGATAAGTACACAAAAAAATGTATAAAGCTAGGTTGAAATATAGATGAAAAGGAGGGTTATTAGGATATGGAGGCACATGTTATTTTAGATAAATTGGTCAAAGAATGCCTTTCAGATGAGGCAACTTTTGAGCACAAACCTGAAGTAATGAACTTGAACTTGTTGTAGAGTCAAGGCAATTAGGCACCTTACCGTGGCTTGGGTTCAGAGATACATTTCCGCAAGCTCAGATGGAAGATACAGGGTTGCTTAGGAACTAACTTCAAAAGATACAAGTTTTCACCTTATCTTCCCAGACAAGCAAGGCATTAAAGCTAGCCTAGACTCAAGGGGAAAAGGGTTGTTCTCTACTTCTCAATGGTAAAATTGGCAAGAATTTATAGCTATGTTTAATCTTCCAGAGTTGTGCTAACGTTTCTGATTAGATCGACACACATTTTCCTTTTTCAAAAAAGTGTTCTTGGGCCAGTGAGATGGCTCAGCAGCGTAAGCGCCTGCCCGGCAAGCGTGAAGGCCCAAGTTCAACTCCCGGAACCCACATACGAAAAAGGGGCCAGTGATATCGCTCAGCGGCACGGGCGCCTGCTGGCGCATGAGGTCCTGAGGTTGATCCCCGGTACCCACACACACACACACACACAAAAAATGTTCTTTTTAGTAGCAAGAACATTAAATAAACGCCAAGCAAATACAAGCAGTGGGCCAGATCCACCCCATTGTCTGTTTTTGTAAATTATATTAGGACACAGAAATACCCACTCATTCATATATTGTCTACAGCTACTTTCCCCCTTGAAGAGCAGGGGTGAAATTGTAACAGGGGCTGCATGGCTTGCAAGACAAATGCTTCCCCTCTCCAGCTCCTTACAGAGAAGTTTGCTATCCCTTGTTCCACAGGAATGCCATCGTGCTATTTCTAATCATTCCACACAGGTCCCTAACAATTTTACTCCCAACCTAGAACCCAGAAACAATGAACTCTGCCTGGAGTAAATCAAAATTAAAAAAGATTTCCAAAATGAAAACCGATGTCCAAGTAGGAAGCACGTGCCCAAAAAGAAAGATAAACATGCCGATGTAAACCACCACAAACCTGGAGCTAATCAAAACAAAAGATGGAGACGGGGCCTCTTCACACCACTCAGAGGACCAGAGGGCCAATTCACTGAATGCTCTGTCAACTTTCACCGTTTGTTTCTCGTTTAAATTTAGGGAGCGGAAAAGAAATCTCAAACTTTAACAAAAAAGAAAACGCATTTCTTCTGCAGAGTTGATGTGAAGCCATCAGGAAAGCTTGGGATTTCGTACTCTTTCTAGCGGTGTTCCAAGAGCAGAACCTTGAATCTCTGCCAAGGCATTTGCCAGGGCTAAATCTAAAGCCTTGAGACAAACTGAAACCCTGGCCTGTGACGCAGCTGGTTCGTCATCGAGCTGGTGGCCGCTGCCCAGGGCTGGACTTCCCTCCTTCATCAGTTCCTCTGCACAGAACACACCGCCCGTGTTCCACCCCGCCCGCTGCAGACAGCAGACCCCGCACCTTCCAGCCACAGTCCACCAAGGCCACCAGCTTGGCCGCCGCTTAGACCAGCTTTAGTTTTTTCTCTTTCTTCTTTAAAATTTGTCGGTGGCCTCCCAATGCTCTTGTGCTGAAGTCTGGGCTCTTTAGTCTCGCAGGAAATCAGCTCCACGAGGCAGCCCCGCACTCCCACCCGGCTTGTCGGTGCTGCACACCATCAGGGGAGTCAGGGAAGTCTGAGCACTTCCTAGCCCTCAAGCGCCTTCCGATCCTCTTCGCCATCTCGAGATTTGCTTCTCCCCGCCCTGCCCAACCCACCACCGGATTCCTCCTCGCAGGTGAGGGCTCAGCTCAAATCCCGCCTTCTCCGCAAAGCCATCCCCAGCCCTCTGGCCGGGAGCAGCCTGCCCATGCTCAGAGCGCCGCCTGCACGCAGAGGCCCTCGCAGCTACTGGGACTTCAACCTGCGGCCGCTTAGCCCCCGCCCCGCCTCCCTTCACACCGCTCTCAGCAATATGGAATTGAAATCTCTGACTCTCTTCTTTTTCTCGGGACTTTCAGAAAAATAAATCTTCCGATCTTCCTCATATTAAGCACCCAATACATACTCAATAAATGAATAAAAAACAAAGATTAATATTTTGTAAACAAAAAGGACAGTGGAGGGGAAAGGGACAGAGAGGGTAGGAGGGCTGACTTCATTTAACTCTTTTTACCAGTTTCTCTTGTTCTCATTGCAGGGAAAGTTGGAGAGGAGCATGAACCAGATAGGACTGGATTCAAATCAGTAACCTAAATGACATTCACCAAAAAAAATCTAATTTTCTGCTGGTGCTGAGAATTTATTTTTGTATGTTATATTTTATCTATACAATGACCTTGTATCATTTGGTTTGGGAATTATACAAAGAAAGATGAAGGGTGAAGATTATAGAAAAAAAGATGAAGATCTGGCATGTGGGTTTCTGAGTGAGAGGCAATAACTTAAGAACTGGACAGGAAGGGGCTGGGGTGTGGCTCAGGAGTAGCAAATGTGCTTAGCATGTGCAAGACCCTGCATGCGATCCCCAGCACCACACACGTGCACACACATGCACACACGTGGCACAAGAATGATAATTTGGAGAGAAATCCACTGAAACGTGACGCTTGAAAATGAAGTCAAATAGGCCAAGGTAAGCACAATGAGATAGCTCTTTTACCTATTAAAACTAAAATCACGAAGCCCTGCAGTTGGGGACCTGAAGGCAAGTACAACTATCCCTCTTTATGGAGAGAATACATTCCAAGTCCCCCCATGGATGCCTGAAACTACACACAGTACCACATGATGCAATGTACACTGTTTTCTCTACGGTAAAGTTTAGCTTATAAATCAGGCACAGTATAAGATTGGCCACAATAATAATAAAATGGACAATTATAATGATATACTATAAATAATGTTTTGCAAATCTGCTTCTATTCTCTCTCGTGTTTTTTCAGAGCACATAACTAAAACCATGGAAGTGAAACCACAGGTAAAAGAGAGACTCCAGAAAGAGCGAGAGGGAGAAAGAGAGAGAGAGAAGGAGAGGAGAGACAGAGAGAGAGAGAGAGGGGGAGAGAAAATAAAAAGTTCTAGAGAGGTTTCTTGACTTCAATCACAGCTCAAGAAAACACCACCAAGACAAATTACCTGGGATCTGAGGATGAAAAAAACAGTAAAATCGTCATAATTGGTAAAGTGCTGTTAATTCCAACCCCAAGGAATGCTAAAATGCCATCATTTCACACTAGAGGTCACCCCCGGTAAGAAAATATAATTGTATCACTCTTTATTGTCCCCTGTAGCTGTTACGATATTGGAGAGCTGCTCCTAATTGTAAAGAGATGGGATTTTTATGAGACGGACATGCTAAGCAGCTCTCTAGTCAAGTAAAATACTGCACTAAGCAGAATTTCCTTTCTCCCTTCAGTGAGAAGCAGATATATCGACTCTATAGTGCAGGAGACAGTATTCATTACGTGTAATCACTGGCCTATTTCAAAGGTACCAACTCAAATCACGGGTGGGTCAGTACTGTTATTAAGAAGCAATGTGTGGTATATAACATAGAGATTGATATCAGGTATGGTTTTAAAACTGGAAAAAATACTGGCTTGTGTCAGTAGAAAGCAAGTACATGATATGAAATAATCACACTTAATATTTTAATGAACTCATTAACTTTGGAGTTCATTGTGCTAGTGGCCTTTATATCTTAGGAAATTAGAATGCATTTATGGATCATTTTATAGCATGATTCAAGGGCATCTCCTAAAGATGATGTTTGTTAAAATTCTTTATGGTGGGAGGATCTTTGTTAAGTACAGAATTCCACTTTAGTTATTTAAATACACTAAAAATGAGGTGCTCCTTCTTTCACAAGGTCGTACATAAATAGATCACTTTTATTTTATCTCCACACGGATTCTTTTTCGCTACCTGTGCCCCCAGTCTTCACTACCAGCTAAGCCTCTCTGTTGTTGTCATCGTTGTTAAGGATGATGATAATGATTTTTTTGTTGTTGTTCTCTACCAATATTCTAGTCTTTCTGAATTATTCATTGAAAATATCAAGGTCTGACTTCTTTCTTTACACTTTTTTCCAGATACCATTCCTGGAGACGTCAATACCTGGGTCACTTAAACCATCCCAGAACTTAACCCCTTGGATCGCTGGCTCCTTCGTTCACTCATGGCCTTTTCTCACACCACATTCCGGGCACCAGCTCACACGGCCTCATTCTTTTCCTTTTCATCAAATAAGTGCATCACTTTCAAAACTTCCACCACCACTCCTTCCCTTTCAGCACTTTTATTAGATGATAGATGATAATGACAGATAGTAGATAGGTTAGATAGATAGATACCTAGATATACACATACACATATTAGCCAGTATAAATTATTCATTATATGATACTTTATTATTATATTAGTCTGCAATTCCTTAGCTTCACATATAAAATCTACTGATACTTGGCTTTCTCTCAATCCATCATTCATGTTCTGAGAAGGTCTCATGTTGAAGCTCTTCTCCAAGCTCTCTTTAGACCCGTGGTCTACCGCTCCCTTGCTACCTTTGCCCCATGTTCCTCTATTGTGTTCCTTTGGATAAATTCCAACCTTGGGTAAACAAAATTATCCCCTTATCTTTTGTGTTTCTCTAAAAAGCTGAACGATACTAGGGGGAAAAACACAAAGTCAAAACCTAAAACTGATAACCAGAAAATCAAAGTGTCTTTCAATAATCCGGGCAGATTTCTCTGACATATTCACTCTCTCACCCACTAAGGTGGAGTTTTAATATCTTCTCCCTCCTTGAACCTCTGACACGACTATTCCCTCAACACACACAAGCATACATTCTCAGCCAAAGCTATTGTCTCATATTTGGCTAAGCAAATGGAAGCAGCTAAAGAAAAACAATCTCGACTTAGCACCACCAAACCCGGTGTCCTCCCCGGATCTGTTCTCACAGCCTCTGACTTTCTCTCTATTAAGACAAGTGTGCCTTCCTTTATACCTCTCCGCTGTGCTCAAGGTCCCATAACATTTCAACTTCTCGTGGTGTCCATTCATTCCCTGACTATCCATCCATAGTTAATCTCTCCCTCCCCCTGAATACATGTTCTCCATATTCTTCATCGTGTCCCATTGCTACCCACTCCCTTTGACTCACAAAACCTCCCTTGACCCCAAGCTCCATCTCCAGCTTCTGCGGTATTTCTCTGCTCCTCCTCACAGCAAATTCTTGAATGGCTTATTTACAGTCTTAGTCTTCACCTCATGTCACACCCATGATTTCCTTAATGCATTATCTTTCCTATACATTCTATTCTTATCAAAGTACTAGTAAACACAACCAAGTCCACCACATTTGCAAATCTATTTCAAACTTGTATTTATTTATCTTACTCAAATTCTTAGCAAGATGAGACACCATTGCCACCTGATCTTCCTTTAAACACAGCTCAATCTTTGTGACTTTTCGTTTTGGTCTTTTGTTTCCTTAAACCACTTTGTAGTCTCTTTTTCTGCATATCATGCCACCTCCAGTTCAAACTTACAAAACTTGAGTGTCTGCAGTATTTTCTTTGGTGAGCTTTTATATTTTCCCTGGTTTTAAACACCATCAGTGTGGAAGTCTATCACATTTGCATCACCATCACTGACCTCGCCATTGAACTCTAAGCTGTAATTAACTGCAGTTCTGTATCTAACAATTCCACGGGGACAGCCATCACCTTATTAACCCTAAAATGCTCAGAGTCTTGATTTCCCCAGTTTTATCATCATCATGCACCATTGGACACCCGCCCCTAAATCCCCACCAACTACACGGTCCTCAGAGCCAAAATGTAGACATCATTTTTTTCTTCCTCTCTTTCCCTCATCCTTCCTCTCTCACATGCAATGCCTTAACAAATCGTAACAGATTCATACTTTAAATTGACTTTAAATTCACTCCTTTTTATCTCTATTCTTCTAGCCATTTCCAGTTGCAATCATTATCACCTGCATGATTTTTCTGGTCTCCAAGTTCGTTGTTTTGTTTTCACCCCAAAAAAAAAAAAAAATTGAAGTGTCTTTTTAAAGCATAAAACTTCTCATTTTGTATAACACACCCTCTATACACACACACTTAAAATCCATCACTCACTTCCCTTTGCACTTAAAATAAAATCCGGAGCCCTTACCACAACCTGAAAGGACCAAGGTATCCTTTTCAGCCTTACCACTGTCTCCCTAGCTCTTCATGTTCCAGCCCCACTAGCTTTCTTCTTTTTTCCCTTTTCTCTTTCTTTCTTTCTTCTTTTTTTCTTTCCCTTGTTGTTGTGGTGGTGGTGGTGGTTGTGATTGTACCCAGGGCATTCACATTGAACTACATCCCCAGTCCTTTTCATTTTTTTTTTAATTTTGAAATGGGGGTCCCTCTAAATTACTAAGACTCTTGATCCTCTTGCCTCAGGCTCCCAGAGTGCCAGGATTACTGGTGTAGCATGCAGCCAGCACAGGTCTCTTTTGATTCTCCAAACTCACTGCTATGAATTAAATGATTGTGTCTCCCTAAAATTCCTATACTGAAACTTAACCCCCAACATGAAATATGTGGAGGTGTGGCCTTTGGGATAGAATTAGATCACAAAGATGGAGCCCTCATGCGTGGGATTAGCACCCTAAAAAGAAGGCATACAGCAAGACAATCTTTACCGTCCTTTCTCTGCCATGGGAAGACACAGCAAGCAAGCGTCCGTCTGTAAACCAGAAAGTGGGCCTTCACCAGAACTCCACTGTGACAACACCCTCATCTTGGACCTCCAGCCTCCATAACTGGGAGAAAGAAATGTCTATGGTTTACTCCTCCCAGTCTATAGTATTTTGCTAAAGCAGCCTGAGCCAACTAAGACATTCACCAAACTCTGCCACTGTCAGGGCCTCCGCACTTAACCAGGGCTTCTGCAGGGAAGACGGCTCCTAAATCCCTACATGCCTGGCTGTGGTCACAACTCAAACCCCATCCCTGCAGCGGTCCCTTCAGTCTACAATTTTGCCCTGATTTAGTGTCTTTACAGCATTTATCGCTCTCTGAAATTTTCTTGCCCATTTTTTGTTGTTATCTGTTTTTGTGCATGTTAACTCTGTCAAGGCCGAGGACATTTTGCATCTCGTTCACCTCTGTCTCACACAGCAGCACTGAAGCAGAATGGGTGAAAGGAAGCCAAGCAGAATGAAAGAGGGTTTAAAGATGTCCTGACAAAAGTAATGATTCAACTATTTGCCGTTTCCCTAACAACTACCTTTTCAAATTTCACTAATAAATTTCATCTCTACAACTTTATGCCTAGCAAAGTACATAGCACAGCTTAGCTCAGAAGCACGACTCTGTTAGATAAAACTGATCTGACAAGATCAGACCACTGGGGTTTGGTCACTCACATTCTGGATGGCTGGAAATGATAATGTGCCAAACCTCCTTGGGTACTCAGTGAACCAGATCCCCACCATCTCCCTGCTCACTCCAGGCAATTACCCATCTGGTTTGTCTGGCTCGCCCGGTTGTGTTTGAATGAAGTCACTCAGCTGAAAGCAAATGGTGTGTGTCCAACCTGAAAGGAAGCCTCCAGCAATTGCATCCCAAGTCTACTTTCATTTGCAGCAAGTCTCTCTAGACAGCCATCGGAATCCTTCAAAGTGGCATCGGGATATTCAGAGACCGAAAAGGGAGAGTCGAGCCTGTGGCAGGAGTCAGAGGCCTTGGGCTCTAATCTCTGTCTGTATCTAATTCAGTGTGACTTCATCAAATCCCTGTACCACTCTGGATTTCTGTTTTCTCAGCTGCAGCCATGGGGTTCATGCTAGGTAATCGCTGGGAATTTCCTCCAGCTCTAACATTCCAGACTTATAAACCACCAAACGATAGGCATTTGCAGAGTTGCAAATTCTCCAACCCAGCAAGCCAGTCTCCAATTTACGATGAGTGGCAACATGACTATCTTTGGTTTTTTTATATTTGCCAAGAACTGCATAATCATAATTATTACCCTCACCACACCCCTTTGACATACATGGGTTACAACACCGATTACCCTACTTCGCTGGAGGAAGGTGAAAGAAAAGCATGAGACTGAGTGACTTGCCCTGTTTACCAAAAGCAGTGGTCAGGCAGACACTGGAAATGCTGGACTCGGGATGAGGCCAGAGGACCCTGCTGGACAACACTGGTGTTTTGCTTTGCTTTGCTTTGCTTTGTGCTTTCTTTTGAAATAGATAAAAAGACATTTTCGATGCATTCTCTTTTCTGAACACCTCACAGCTATCAGAGCTAATACAATTGAATAAAAGAAAGCTCTATATTTTTTCAACAAACAACCTGTGAAAATTTTGTGTGGCCAGGCAGTGAGGCAGATGGGGAGAGTGAGGACTTTGAAGCAGGAAACATTTGTCTTTGTTCTGTGAGTAAACATTTTGCTAGGTATGGAGGAAGCACAGCAAGGATGAGACATGTAACACTGTTTCACTCTAGCTATGCCCCTGATTAGCAAGGTGCTCACCTCTCTGCATCCTGGTTTTCACATATGTAAAATATGACTGATAAAACGTGTCCACAACGTTCTTGCAGGATGGTGTGTGATGAGAAAAGGCAGTTGCTCTCCTTGTGGGTACTCAACTTATTAGTCCTTCTGCCTCTTTCTTGTCCTACCTGCTGAGGAAAAGAAAATTAAAGTGCTCCCGCATGGACACCATTCCGTCTACACCCAAAGCCCTCTGCCAGTCACATCACTGGATGCAGAAGGACCAAGGGTCCTAAAGCACCTGGCTCATCTAAGGATCTCCTAAAACCTCCAGTTCCAACTTGGCGAAGAAACTGCTGTATCGTAAGAAATAACTAACAGTGCGTCCCCTCTTATCAAAATGGAGTTAACCAAATTGTGCCAGGGTCCATTCTGAGCACGGTTAAGAAGGATCTGTGAAAATCTTATAAACTCCTAGACGTAAAGGGTACTGACTAAGTTCTGTGATTGTTTGGTGAGCACCTTTCGTGTCATACCCAAATGTCTCTACTCCCCCAAGTACCCGCATCAACCTACTTGTCCAGCTACCTGACCACCATTCTTCCACCCGCAGGTGCGTCTGTAAAAGCCAGAGGAGAAGAATGAGGAGATGAAAAGTAGGGAAAGGGCCAGGCATGGTGGAGCACAACTGTAATCCCAGCACTTGGGAGGCTGAGGCAGGAGGATCACAGCAAGTGGGAGGCCAGCCTGGGCTACACAGTGAGTTCAAGGCCAGCCTGGACTACACAGTCTCAAAAAAAAAACAAATAATAATAATAATAATAATAGGGAAAGGGAGGCAGGCCAATGAGGGAAGCTTCTTATCTCAGCTTGCTTTCTTACTTCTCAGAGATCAGAGAGTGGCATTTTCTAACATCAGGCTGCTCTCTACGCAGTTAAAAATAAGGAACTTAAAGCAAGATGATGAACAGGAGGAAAATGTTCATTAAGAAAGTCTGGGGGCCGGTGAGATGGCTCAGTGGCGTAAGCGCCTGCCTTGCAAGCGCGAAGGCCGGAGTTCGACTCCCGGAACCCACATACGAAAAAGGGGCCGGTGATATCGCTCAGTGGCAGGGGTGCCTGTTGGCGCGCGAGGTCCTGAGGTCGTCCCCCCGGTACCCACCAAAAAAAAAAAAAAAAAAAAGAAAGTCTGTGTTCCTCTCCTGTTCCTCTCAGAGCCAGGGATGTGCTCTCTGGTGCGCCCCACCCCCAAGGCTCAGTGGTCACCTGCAGGCCGTGAGTGCTTTGACGTTGGGTTTCCTCACCTCTGTGAATCAGGAGGGTGGGAAAGAACCGTTTCAAGGTGATCGCTAGCATCGAAAGCCCACGAGTCCCGGAACACCCTGCACAGGGTGCCTCACGGTCAGGGTCTGTTGGTCCAAGGACTCAATATTTTCATGCCCTCTGACATGACACCGTCACAATTTTCTTTTAAAATAGGAACGAATTTTATTTCCCTGAGAGAAATAGTATCATATATAGAACCTCTATCAATCTGTATCATTAACAAGTTTCCTAGATATTTCCGATAAGAAAGATGCAAAAATTATGTCTCGAGATGCTCTAGTGTAGAGATATACAGTCTAAACAATTGGCCAGGAAGAGAAGCAGAGGCCGAGGAAAGGCTCTTCTAATAATTCACTCTATTTATGATCTCAGATATACAATAGCAGACATGTGTCTCTTTGTTAATTTTGTAACAGATATAGAAACCAATAATGAAAATGTCATTTTAAGGTGATTATTCTCAAACTAGATAGAGAACATTTTGAAAACACAGATTCATAAACCTACTAAGTCAGATACAGGAAGGACACGTAAATGGCCCTGACACTGGGATATTTATTTATGGAGCCCCTAAGTGGTGCTGCTGACTGTCCAGGTTTGGAAACCAGTGAGAAAGCAAACCTCCGCTGCCAAATCTGGCGCACACTGCGGGCTCTTTCCTCAGCGCCCAGGTACTCTCATCCCGCACATCTGTGCGGAACATCACCGAGCCAGGCTTGTTTGCTAATGGAGGGAAGGAAAGCTATTTACCTAGTTTGCAAGCCAATGGAGAGCTTAATTAACGTCAGAGCAGATAGATTTCCTCCTCTCCCTTTGCCCTAGGAACTCACAGGAATGACGAGAGGATTTTTAATTAATGTTTAAAAAGCATTCTAAGACCCAGGAATGAGAGGCACTGGATGGAGCTGGGCACAATACGATTTACTGTTGTTATTAATAGTAGTTGTATTAATAGAAATAATTAAGTTCTCTTGAGATTTTTTTTTAGAAAACCTGTAACATCAACTGCTGGTGTTTTTTGTGTCAATAATTTTTGGAGAAAATGAAGGAGAAAAGAAAAACAATACAAGAGAAATAAAAGACACCTTTTTCCTACTTGAGTTTTACTCATTGGAAATGGTCTTGGAAGTTCCCACATAAGAACTTGATGAAAATTTATTTTCACACTTTTCCTAGGCAAATTTAAACACTGCTGTGATTTCTGTCCCACCAGGAAAGATTCTTGAGGCGCATAGTCATGACAGACAGAACTCAGTTAGAAAGCACACATCCTGAATTTAGAGCTTCCCCTTTGCTATTACTGACTTCAGACTGCTAATCGATAAACCTCAGGCAGGTCACGGTAAGTTTCCTTATTATTAAAACCAGGGTACACCGGAGAATGTTCCCGCTGACTCACAAATTAGTGAAGATGAATGGAGGCAGTGAGTGTGGAAATGTCATAGGTTTGTGAGTTGTTACATGGATTTTATTGATAACGATCATGATGACAATGATCTTACCATATACCCAAATCGTGAGATGGTAGAAATGAATGACAGCGTTTCATATGTTTTTAATTTTTCATAGTCCTTATGAAAAGCAGCTTTAGGAAGTAAAATGCTGTTGTTCTTTAAGGCTCACAAATAGAAGCGACTGGTCCCACACATCCTTCCCACCCCCCCACCCCCCACCCCGTTCTTACATCCTGTGGTGGTGCATTTCAATTCTTTAGCTTTCATTTGACCTTTCTCTCTGTGCTACCAATTTACATGTCTAAACTGTTATTATCTGGCTTTGTACATATTATTTATTACCTGTTACAATAGATGATACATTAATCCTCTTATACTGCCACCCTCATCTCCCCTATTTTCCATAATCACACTGACATATACTTTTGCTGAATTAAATATTCACTATTTATATGATTATGACTACGTAAATATTGCTTATTGCCGAACCAGCTAATACACTGTGGTTACCTTGACTTCCTTACGCTATCTCTCTTTGATTTTTCCCAGCGTTATTTACTACATAACATTTTAAAAATTTGCTTCAACATCTATCTACTCACTGGTTCTTTCCGTAGACTCTCACAGAGCTATGACCCTACCGTTAATACTATTTATTTCCCACATTGCCAAATGCATTACAGAACAGAACACTTCTATCTTAGTTACTTTTCTTTTGTTGCTGGGACAAAATATCTGACACCCAAAATTAAGAAAGGAAAGGTTTATTTAGCTCACAGTTTGTGGAGGTTTCAGTCCATAATCAGCTGACTCCAAGGCAGGGTGGCACATGGCAGAGGGACAACTGTTCATGGTGGAGGAAGACAGCAAAAGCAACAGAGCAAAAGGGGGGGCACACCTCTTTTCCTCCCTTATATTGTATGCAGGCTACCCACCCTGGGGCGGGCGCAGCACTCACACCATCTCCCTGCCCTCCTCTTGCACAGGCTCAGGATGTTTACAAAGTGAGGACCCTGGCCCCCTGCTGAGTCAAACTTCCAAACTTCTCAAGTTGACACAATGCATCAACTATTACAATCCGCCCCTTCTCAACTGGGCAGCCAGACACATTTCTTTACACTGGTTTCCAGATACAAAGACACGCTTATTCTTACCATTTTATAACTTGAACAATGTAACACAACTTTAACAATCCTTAAGAACCAGTATTAAGTCTATCAACATTATATTACATTAGAACCATAACATTCTGCCCCTGGCTCCCCAAAGACTCATGCACATCCCTTTATGCAAAAGACATTTAGTCCATGTCTAAGAGTTGCCAAAGTCCTAACAGTTTCAGCATTGCTGAAAAGTCCAAGTCCCAAGTCTCCTCCAAGATCCAGGTGCAGCTGCCGCCTTTCTGGAACGTGGTGTTCTGCGGCTTTCTCCTCAGATCAAACTCTTTCACTTTTGCAGTTTTGAAGCTGCAAAGGGTGGAGACTTGTTGCTTCTTTGATGCCCTCAGGCCTTCTTTTATGTTCTCCTGTTCCTTCTCAGCAATCGAGATCTCCTTGGCTCTATCTTTGCAGTCCACAGATTTACTGCAACTTCCTTTCTGGCCAGACTCACATCATTTTAAATCATTCTGCTGGGCTCTTTGCTCTTGATTCTCAAAATAAATCTGGCTAAAAGCCCCCAACAGCAACCATGCCAAAACCTCAACATTCAACTGCCTTGAAATTTCTTCTGCCAGATTAATTAGTCAACACCCTTAATCTCAGTCTCAGGCAAAGTCTCTGGACATGAGCAAAACGCAGACAAACTTCCTGCCAAGCCATAACACACATGTTCTGGAGTCCAACGGCCAGTGCAGTCCTTCTTCCCAGCAGAAACCTCCCGACCCTGCACTTTACCAGTTTTCTGGTCTTCAGACCAGAAATCTCCCAGCTCTGACCAGACTCTCCCATACAGAACAGCCTAAGGCGTTCCAGCTCTACTCTTTCAGGCGACATCTCCAAACCTTTCCAAACTCTTCCCACGAGCCATTCCCAAAGGCTCTTGAACCACATGGTCAGGTAGAGTCACAGCAACGACTCCACTTTTCTGGTACCAAATTCTGTCTCAGTTACTTTTCTCTTGTTGCTGGGACAAAATACCCAATGCCCAAAATTAAGGAAGGAAAGGTTTATTTAGCTCACAGTTTGTGGAGGTTTCAGTGTATAATCAGCTGACTCCAAGGCAGGGCTGCATGGCAGAGGAGCAACAGTTCATGGCAGAGGAAGACAGCAAAAGCAACAGAACAAAAGGGGGGCCACCTCTTTTCCTCCCACCTCCTTTCCTCCCTTATATTGTAAGCAGGCTACCCGCCCTGGGGCAGGTGTAGCACTCACACCATCTCCCTGTCCTCCTCTTGCACAGGCTCAGGATGTTTACAAAGTGAGGCCCCTGGCCCCCTGCTGAGTTACTTAGTTAAACTTTTAAACTTCTCAAGTTGACACAGTGTATCAACCATTACAACTTCCGTTTCTTTTTCTTTGGTCCTAGGCCTTCTGTGTAGCTACCATCTTAGATTTCCTTAGGTCTCCTTTTGCCATCTTCAGAACTGTCTTTAACCTTTCTCCTGTGTTGATTTGTTCCATCATCTAGTCCCTGGTTTCTTCTTCATTTGCTCATATTTTAATGTAAACATCCTCTACCGGCCCCTGAGAAAGGATACCTGGGGGTCTTCAGTGTTCAAATCCTCTGGTGTCTCAAAATGTGTATGATCTACCTCAGTTAACCGATGGCATCCAGGTGGTTTCCAATTTTCATCTGTGGTAAATTCATGATTCAGTTAAGATTCTTATAATGTTTCCTTCCACAAATGAATAATGTTCCCTGGTACATGTGCTTTAAAGTAACACGTTTGGATGTTAAAATAAGAATGTCTTTAATTATGTGCGATATTGCCAAATGGCTCTCTAAAGGAATTTCTAACAATTCGCGCTCACGAGAAGAGTAAAAGAGTTCCCTTTTAGGTTATTTTTCGTTTGTTATGCAGAGCACTTGATGAGCCCTTTCAATCCAGAGACTCTTTAGTTCAAAGAAAATATCTGGCAGTATTTTCTTAAGGATTATTTCTCTCAATTTTTACTTTTCCTAGAATTTGTAATAGAGAAATATGGCCCTCCCAGATATAGTCTCTGATTTTCTGTCCTTTGTTCTTATGTTCATTTTTATCATTTAACTTTACGGACCTTCTCCAATGCATCCTTTTAATCAACTTTTTAAATGTACAATTTATGATGTGTAACAAGATTTTGACATATGTATACTTGGTGCAATCATTAAATCAAGCCGATTAACATGTACATTGCCTCACATGCCCATCATTTTTGTGGTAAGAACACTTCTAATCTACTCTTCTAGCAATTTTCTAGGATACATTATTAACTATAGTCACCATGTTACAAATCTCTTGAACTTATTCTTCCTATCTAAATGAAATTTTGTATACTTTGACCAAAATATGTTTGTTCGATATTTGCATATATATTTTGTCATGCTGAAAAATTTCACATTTTTTCAATTCTTTTTTTGCAAATTTTTAAACACAAATTAG
The DNA here is from genome assembly GCA_028451465.1 of Erethizon dorsatum. NCBI lineage: Eukaryota > Metazoa > Chordata > Mammalia > Rodentia > Erethizontidae > Erethizon > Erethizon dorsatum. The sequence goes on from CM051822.1 coordinate 82,651,523, forward strand.
CACATTTTCTAAGATTCTGTTCTTCTTCTCTAATTATTTCTTTTTCAAAATCATATGTAGCCACTTCATGGATGAAATATATTTTCTCTTATTTCTGAGAATATTATACTGAAGTTTTTCTACTTTGTTTCCGTTAGTGTGTCCATTTTTTCCAAATTTTTTCTACCCTAATTCTTTTATTCTCTTTCTTTTGATTGGAATTTCTTCTTAAATATCTAGTAATCTTTTTGTAGTCCTTTGTAATTTAGACTAATGCACTCAAAAATAATACAGGAATCTTTGTATCCATAGACTGGGTTTGACAACCAGTAGGTTTTTAAGACTTTTACTTAACACTTCTATTTCTCACCACACCATGTATCAACTACACCTTCTATTTTAGTTATTGTCCCTCAGTTGGGATGCTCTCTGACTCAATTTCCCCCAGAAAATAAATAAAGCTCAGGTCTCCTTGTGTCTGCACTGGAGGAAGGTGAGTGACTTGTGGGAGAAAGGATAGTTAGGTAGTAGAGACTTGACTATCACTCCAAATGAGTGTCATATTCACAGATATTCAAAGACCACAAGTGGAGAAATACTAAAAACAGTGAACACAGGGATCAGTTCTGGCTCTGACTTGTAGTACTGTACAAAACAACTACAAAATGATTGAAAGACTGATTTGTACTTTATTCTTTTACCAAAGACTATATGCTAATGAGCTAAAATTCCAAAAAAAAGTAAAGATGTTAGTAAATTATTTTAAAGTTTCTTTCAAATGCTAAAAAACTCTTAAAATGTTTAGCTTCTTCTTTTTCTCTCAATATAATGTGACATGGATGACCCAAACCAGACTTGAAAACAGTGGTAATGAGCTCACTCACCTTGGCACAAATCAAGCTCTCATACATTTTTTTACACAATGTTTTGGGCTTCTCCTGTCATCTTGAACATAAAAACACAAGCAGAAACCAAGTCATTCCTCAGATCATGCCACCTTGAATTTTGCAAAGCTGTTTTCTAACTTTATTTGTTTGTAATAATAAATTTGGTTTTGGCAAAAATGACTCATCACTTATGTTGCTGGGGTTTTTTTTTGTTTTGGTTTGTTTTTTTCCAGTACTTGGAATTGAACCTAGGGCCTTTGTACTAAGCTATATCCCAAGGCCTTTTTAAATTTTGTTTTGTTTTGCTTTGCTTTGCTTTGCTTTGTTTTGAAAAAGGGCCTCACTAATTCATCAATTTCCCCAGGCTGGCCTTGACCTTGGGATCCCCCCCTCCACCGTCTCAGCCTTCCAAATTGCTGAGATTACAAGCATGCACCATAATACCCTGCTAATATTGCTGTAATTAATATTACAACTCTAAATAGCCATACTCCAAAGTATATGTCCTCTTCTTGACACCATTCTTATGCTACCAAAAGTTCCTTGTCTCCTATTTTCAAACATGGAGATGGGTCACCTCACAAGGAAAACATAAAACATGACTTAATTCTGCAAATTCCACTGGATCCTATCTTTCTTTCCAATTTCTATTCACTACCAAATGATTCTAAAAACTGTTTCCTTCCACGTCTAACTCCTTGTGATCTGATTCCAACCTCACCCCAGAAACCACACCTTTGGAGTCTTAACATTTTCATCTTTTTCCCCACTTGCCTGGGCTTCCTCATCGATGGTTGCACCCTGCTTGCCACGTTGAGTTCCTATGTGGATGCCTGTGTGGGTGCCCACTCTTCTCCCTACCTGTCCGACACAGGCCAATGCCTGAAGGTTCAGGTGAAAGTCTTGCCCTCACAGATGCCTTCCCTAACAACACTTAGAAGTTCTCCTCCTTATTTCTTGCTTCCTCTCCCACTAGTGTAGTCTTCCCACAGACGACCATAGATTATATTTGCATGTACTTCTTTCTGTCTCCCAGACAGACTAGAGATTTCTTGAAGGCAAAGTTCGATTCCTTTTTATTAAGTTTATTTTTTAAAACTTTATATTAAATTTATTTTAAAAACAAATTAATTTAAAATGCATTTAGCAGTCTAAAATTAATTCTTTGGCTCCAAAGTTATTTATTTAGCCTGCATAGAAAACTTGAAAATTAAATCAGCTAGAAGCATTTTTCTTAATTTTGCAGAATACTTACTTTAAAAGATTTACCCTCCAGTTATGTAGTTCCACAGTACTTACAATTATTTAATTTTAAAAAGACAACGATTTATTTCACTGTGCAAACTTACTAGTTATTTCTGAAGTTTGTGGAGAAAAGGTTCCTTATAAAATTTTAGAAAGAAGACCAAACACTGCAGGATACAAAATCAATATCTTAAAAATCAATAGCTTTTTCTGTACACTAATAATGAACCAGCTGAGAAAGAAATCAGGAAAGCAATTCCATTCATAATATCTTCAAAAGAATAAAATGCCTAGAAATCAACCTAAGGAGGTGAAAGAGCTCTACAACAAAAATTATAGAACACAGAAGAGAGGAGTTGAAGAAGACACTGGAAGATGGAAAGATTTCCCATGTTCATGGATCAGCGGAATTAATATTGTTTAAATGGCGTATTACCAAACAATCTGTGGATTCAATGCAATCCTCATCAAAATTCCAGTGACATTCTTGCACTGAACTAGAAAAAACAATCCTAAAATTCATGTTGAGACCCTAAAGACCCACAGCAATCCTAAGCAAAAAAAAAGCAATGCTAGAGGCATCAAAGGGCCTGTATCAAATTATACTACAAAGCCATAGTGAAAACAACTGAATGATATTGGCACAAATATAGACACATGAACCAAGGGAATAGAATGAGGGACATAACAAAAAGCCCACGCAACTACAGTCACTGATTCTTGACAAAGGAGCCAAAAACGTGAAAAGGCATCCTCTTTAACAAATGGTGTTGGGAAAACTTGATGTTCGTACATAGAAGATTGAAACTAGACCCCCATCTCTCTGTACAAAAAAAATTCAAAATGGATTAAAGACTGAGGTAGGAGATCTGAAAGTCTAAGACCGCTAGAATAAAATAGAGGGGACACTTGAAGCCACAGATACAAGCAAAGACTTTTAAATTACTCTGCAGTATTACGGCACGGAGAATAGTAGCAATTATCAGCAAATAGGACTATGTCAAATTAAATGTTTCTGAACAGCCAGGGAAATAATGAACAGAGTAAAGACAGCCTATGGGATGGTAGAAAATCTCTGCCAGAGTGAAGAGATAATCTACAGAATTGGAGAAGGGGGAAAAAAATTTACCAGCTATTCCTCAGACAACATTCTAATATCTAGAATATATAAAGAACTCAAAAAAAAAAGCAGACCACTCAAATTTAGAGACTCCAACCCAAGAATGGGCATCTGAGATGAATAGGCACTTCTCAGATGAAGAAATATAAATGGCAAATAAATATATGAAAAAATGTTCATCATCATTGGTCATTCGAGAGATGCAAATTAAAACAACACTGAGATTCCATCTCACCCCAGAAAGAATGGCAACTATCAAGAAATCAACCCATAACAAATGCTGGCGGGGCTGTGGGAAAAAAAAAAGGAACCCTTCTCCATTGATGATGGGTGCGTGAATTGGTAAAACCACTATGTAATTCAGTGTGGAGATTCACCAAAAAAACTAAAACTAGAGGTTCCCACAAGTTCCTCTTCTTGTTATCTTCCTGAAAGAGTTAAAAGCATCATACAACAAGGGTTTATATACACCCAGGTTTATAGCAGCACGATTTGCAATAGCCAAATCTTGGAAACAGCTCAAATGCCCATCAATGGATGAATAAAGAAAATGTGATTTTCTATATCCAATGGAATACTACTCTGCCATAAAGGAAGATAAACTTGAGACATTTTTGAGTAAATGGATGCACCTTGAGACCATACTTTTAAGTGAAATAAATCAGACATATATGTTTAAATATCGCATTGTTTCTCTTGTGTGAGAAACTGAAAGAGTAGGACCAAAATGGATGATAGATTATCGAGAAGTAGGAAGAGAGTGTTTAAATGGGAATGGGCACACTGAAGAGGGGAGGAGGAAGGGAAGGAAAGGAAAAGGAAAGAAAAAGGGAATGGATAAAAAAATGGAAACAAAGCTTTTGTAAATGGGTAGGGGAGAAGTGGTTGAAGGGTGGGGAGGGGAATGGGGAAAAAAAAGAATTAAGATATATTATGTACTGGTACGAAGTTCCTGTCAATGAGTGTGATCAATATGTATCACAAATATGTACTACTGAAAAATAAAGTTAAAAAATTAAACATAAAATGTATATATATTGATGTATATATATATTAATAAAGAAAACCTACAAAACCAAACTTTTTTCTGGAAATAATCAATATTTTAGGTAAATTGACAGAAAAAATAGAAGACTCAAATTATTTAAGTCAGGAATAAAAAAGTCACTTTACAGAAATCATAATGATATTTTTTTTTTTATGTGGGTACCAGGAGTCAACCTCAGGACCTTGCACTTGCCAGCAAGTGCTTGCGCCGCTGAATGATATCACCGGCCCTTTTTTTCCTTTATGTGGGTTCCGGGAGTCGAACTCAGGACCTCGCGCTTGCCGGGCAGGCACTTATGCCGCTGAGCTGTGTCACCAGCCCATTATAATGATTTCAAGTGAATTAGATAACCTAAATGAAATGAGGTATTTCTCGTAAAAAAAAAAAAAAAAAAAAAACACAAATCATTCAAAATGACTCAAGAAGAAATAGAAAATCTAAATAAACCTACAATAAGCAAAAAGAATGAATTAGTAATCAAAAAACAAAACACTTTCCCATGAAGAGAATCCCAGGACTATAAGGTTTCACTAATAAAATCTGCCACACATTTAAAGAGTTAACACCAACACATCATAAACATTTAAAAAATGGGGGAGGAAGCAGCTCTTTCTGTTAGTCACCTTTCCATCACTGTGACAAAATCCCTGCGATAAACAAGTTAGAGGAGGAAAATTTTATTTGAGCTCATGATTTCAGAGGTTTCAGTTCATGGTCACCGACTCCATTGTTGCTAGGCCTCTAAGGAAACAGCATTGTAGCACAACAGAAAGGCAGAGTGGAGTCGTTGTGCTCACCTCATGAAAGACAGATGGGGGTGGGAGAGGAGGAGGAAAAAGAGAAGGAAAAAGAGAGAAAGAGGCAAGGGACAAAATACATCCTCAAAGGCATGCCTCCAGTGGCCTACTGGGAGGAAGCCTCCAATGATTCTACCACCTCCTAATAGTACCATCAGCAGGGATTGAACCTTCAACATGTGTTCCCTTGGGGATGTTCCAGACATCTGACTTCATTCTGTGAAGCCAGTGTTATCTTGATACCAAACTATACAAAGACATCACAAGAAAGCAAAAAACAATAATTTTATAAACATAGATGTAAGAATCCTTGATAAAATATAGCAATCCAAATCTAGTGACCTATTAAAAGGATTATACATGCCATTATCTTGTGGGATTTATCCCAGGAAAGTAAGCTCACATTCCTAAAGAAAATCATTGAAACCATCATATTAAAAGAATAAAAGTCACATGATCACAAGGGGACTTAGGAAAATCATTTGACATAATTCAACCTTACTTTTTGACTTTAAAAAAAATGTTTCATTAAAAATAAAGGGTGGGGCCAGTGATATAGCTCAGCAGCATAAGTGCCTGCCTGGCAAGCACGAGGTCATGAGTTTGACTCCCAGTACCCCCATAAAAAAAAAAAGTATAAAGGGTGGCTGGGGATATAGCTTAGCAGCACAAGCACCTGCCCAGCAAGCGCAAGGTCCTGAGTTCAACTCTTGGTACACACATAAAGGAAAAAAAGGGCCGGTGATATCACTCAGTGGCACAAGCGCCTGCTGGCAAGCATGAGGTCCTGAGTTCAACTGCTGGTACCTGCATATTAAAAAAAAAAAAAGAATAAAGGATGGCCGGGGATATAGCTCAGTAGCACAAGCACCTGCCTGGCAAGCGCAAGGTCCTGAGTTCGAGTCCCAGTACAAAAAATAAATAAATAAATAAATAAATAAATAAAGGAAAATTCTTCAATTTAATAAATGGCATATATGCAAAAGCCACTGCCAATATCATACACAATTTCATAAATGGTGAAATAGTGAACACTGTCTCCCAAAGATCAAGAATAACGTAAGGATGTGCACTCTAGCCTTTTTCAATTTCATTGTACTAGAGGTTCTGTCCAGGGATCCTAGGCAGCAAAAAGGCATCCAGATTAAAAGACACATACATCTGTATCTATGCATAAATGGCAAGAGCTTATAAATAGAATATTCTAAAGAATATATATACACAAAATATAATTTGAACTAATACACAAGTTGAGTGAAATTGTACAATATACAATCAGTATGCTAACTCAATTACATTGCTATATACCAGCAATGAATGAACCAAAAATAAATTAAGAAAAGAAGCTGGATATGGTGGTTCATGCCTGTAATCCCATCTACTGGAAGCCTTAGGCAGAAAGGGCATGAGTTTGAGGACAAACTTAATGACACCCTGTCTCAAAATATGACTAAAAAGGAGAAAGGGGGCCGGTGAGATAGCTCAGTGGCATAAGCGCCTGCCTGGCAAGCACGAGGTCCTGAGTTCGACTCCCGGAACCCACATAAAAGAAAAAAAAAGGAGAAGGGGTCTGGGGATGAGGTCAGTAGTTGAGTGCTTGCCTAGTATGCACCAAGCCCTGGGTTCAATCCCCAGTACACAGAAAAACAGGTAGGAAGGGGAGGAGGAAAAAAAGAAAGGGAAGAAGAAGAGGAGGAGGAAGAAGACAAGGAGGATAAAGAAGAGAAGGAGGAACAGGAGGAAGAAAAGGAGGAGTATGAAGAAGGGGAGGAGGAAGAGAAGGAGAAGAAGGAAGTAGAACAGGGAAGAAGGAAAGGGAAAGAAGGCAAAAAGGAAAGAATTCAACTTATCATAGCATCACGAGTAGATTTAAGAATTTAGATTCAAAATATACACTGGAAACTGCAAACATCATTGAAAAATAATGAAGACATAAATAAACAGGAAAGTATTTTGTGGTTATGGATTTGAAGACTTAATATTAAGAAGCCACAGCTCCCCAAATTTATCTATAGATGCAATGCAACTCCTAACAAAATCCCAGGTGTCTTCTGTGGAAAACCTGACAAACTGAAATAAAATTCATTTGGAAATATAAAGGTACCAGGATAGCCACATAATGTTGAAAAAGAATAAAACTGGAGGACTCACACTTCCAATTTCAAAATTTACTATGAAGCTACAATAATCAAGGCAATGCAGTATTCATGAAAGGACAGCAGCACATATCAACAGAATGGAATTTAGAGCTCAGAAATAAACCCTTACACTTATGATCAACTGATTTTTGGATAATGGTGTCAAGTTCATTCAGTGTGCATGGGGGGGTGGTCTTTCCAACAAATGTTGCTGAGATAACTGAATATTCACATGCAAAAGAATGAAATTGGACCCTACTACACACCATATGTAAGTATCAATGAAAATGGACCATAGACCTAGATGTAAGAGGTAAGTAAGACTCACAGAAAAAAATCTTTGGCATAAATCTCTCTGATCTTGCATTTGTAAAAGTTTTCTTGGAAGTGACACCAAAAGCAAAAACAAAAAATGGAAAAGTACACAAATTGGACTTCATCAAAAATAAAATTTTGTACATTAAAGCATATTATTCAGAGAGTGAAAAGACAATCTTTATAATGGGAGGAAATATTTGCACATTTTATGTAATAAATGTCCCATATGTAAAATATATAAAGCATTCTTATATATCAACAATAAAAATATAAAGAACTAAGCAAAGGATCTGAATAAACATTCTCCATAAATGGCCAATAAGCACATGAAAAGACTCTCAACATCATTCGCCGTAGGACTTCACAACCACTAGGATTGCTACACTTTAAAAAGTCAGAAAAAAGTCACGGCAGGCTGAAAGCAAAAGGCAGCAAGTAGCAAGCAAGTGAGCTGCAAGCAATATGCAACCCAGCGGCCCTCTTTCTGTCCTTTATCTCCTATCCAGGCTACCCTCCCTTAGGGTCGGTAGCACTCGTACCCAAGGTAGAGGAGACTTAATCCTAGCATCGCACCATGAATCAATCCCAGCATCACATCCTCGATCCCATCCTCACACACCCTAGATCCAGCCACCTCCAAAAAGCCCCACTTATGACCGCATGAGGCTTTGGGAGGACATCTAATATAAGCCATAACACATGGCTTATCATAACACCATAGCATACCATCAAACTATTCAGAGATTGTGGAAGAATGGCAATATATTGTGTCAACAAAAAGATAAAATATTAGTCTAGGAAATAAAGACAGTTTCTTCAAAACACAGATTTCTTTCATAAAAATTATCATAATAGCCAGTGATATAGCTCAGTGGCACAGAGCCTGCCTGGCAAGCTTGAAGTCTTGAGTTCAATTGCAGGCACCAAAAAAAAAAAAAAAAAAAAAAAAAAATTATCATAATAAACCACTTTTTAACCTGAAACATTAGTGATGCCAAGTAAATTTTGACTTATTAAATGACAATTTGTTTCATTCTTTACCATCTAGATGTCTGCAAAGAGAATTTTTTTAAAAAGAAAATTTCATCTTTAGCTTGTCTTTCTTAATTGTTTATCATTAAATGTGTGTTTGTATTTCTCTGCAACTGTACACTGATACAGGACATAAAAAGAGAAGTAAATTCACTTTATCGGTGTCATCTTTTTTACTTGACATTTTCACCATTTTGTGGTATTTACTAAACTGACCGATTTGTTTTGCTGTTGTATGGATGTATCACCTAATTTTAAAACAAATTATAGGGGCCGGTGAGATGGCTCAGCAGCGTAAGCGCCTGCCCGGCAAGCGCGAGGGCCCGAGTTCAACTCCCGGATCCCACATACGAAAAAAGGGCCGGTGATATCGCTCAGCGGCACGGGCACCTGCTGGCGCGCGAGGTCCTGAGGTCGACCCCCGGTACCCACAAAAAAAAAAAAAAAAAATTATAATCTTTAGCGCTCCAGAATTTCCCTTCTCTGTAACAATTCTACATCCCAGAGGGACAATCCTGAGTACGTGGTCCACCTCTAGACAAGTTCCTATGGGGATAATAGATGCAACACTTTCATTTATAATTCCCTTAAATCCTGATTACTGTCTGAATTCCAAAACCAAACCTAACCATATAGACTCTCACTCAATATCCCTGGCATTGAGTTTGAACTCAACACTAGAAAGAAAAAAAGAAACTTGATGCATTTTCACCACTGCAATCAATATTCTTAAAACTAAATATAAAGGAGAAACAAAATGTACTATTGAAAATAATAAGGGGAAAGATACACATCAAGAGGTTATCATTCTGCAATGTGGGCCCCACGGAGAATCTTAGGATTTGGGCTTCTCTAACTCTTCAGAGCAATGACATCATCCCATAAAACAGAAAGGAAATGCCATGCACGGAGTTATGGTCTCTTGTATCCTACACATAGCTCAGTATTACTGTGATTATTTTGTTGTAGCTACAAGTGCCAATTTGTATTTCTATCATGTTATACTCAAAGCACTAATATACACAGCATGTTTCGCATTTATTATTGTTTCGTAAATATTTATCCTTCAACTCTATGTGCCAAGTTTATTCTTGGCACTAAACATAGAGCACTGAAACAAGAAATAGTCTCCACCCCAATGAGCTTGCATTATAGTAATTGTAAATGGGCAATAAAAATACGCAAAAATTAAAAGAATTCTGGGGAGTGGAAGTTCACATATAAAGAACAAAAACAGGGCTGCATTGAAGAATAACTGAACAGAAATTTTTGATTGAGTTGTCAGGAAATCTTCTGTTGAAGGTGATGTTTAAACTGAGATTTAAATGATGAGAAAAAGTAAATACAACAAAAATACCAAAAGACAGCACTCTTAAAAACGAAGCTTGGCTTGTTGAAAAACAAAAAGAATCCCATCGTGGCCAAATGATGGTGGCTAACAATCAGGTGGTCTCCGATGATGCTGGAAGGCTAGAGAGGAACCAGGTTCTTGGATTTTGGTGAGGCAGAATGGAGGACAATTTGTGTACTAACGGGAAAGACCCAGAGCACAGTGAGAAACCGACGCATGGTGAACAGAAAGGGCGTCCTCACCCAGCACCACAAGACTAGCTTTTTTTTGCTTCAAGCTCTGATTTTGGAAGGACTTCATTGGAGTACTAGTATGGTAATCCCCCTAAAAAAGTAATAACGATGAAGACTTCCAGTAGAGACAAAGTCATTAGTTTTCACTCTGATGTATCCTCTCTGCCCCGAACAATGACAAAAAAACAAACAGAAACCTGGAAAAAGTTAGAGTCATCTCAGAAATCAAGATAAATATCTCATGAATACAACAGAGGAAAAATACAGCATGGCCAGTTGGACTGGAGCTAGGAGCAGAGACTTTCAAGTCTGAAGAAGACACTGACAGCGGGAAAAGTGACAGGAGCCAGGCTCACGGGCTGCAGCCAGAGGCGTTTTTCAGAAAAAAGCCTGGAAACTGTTCCCGCCATCAGACAAGAGCAGCGGATCTCACTGAGGGGTGTTTTACCACTCCCGCTGCCCGGGGCAGTTGGCAGTGTCTGAAGACATTGTACTTGTCACAAGCATCTAATGTGTAGAGAATGGAAAGCCTATAAAATATGCACCAAAAGCCACCATGACAAATAATTATTTGTCCTAGAATGACAATAGTGCCAATATGCTGACAGCAAACTACTGAGTGCCCAGCCTCACCCACGAGAAACCTGAGTCTCCAAGTTAAATTTTAAGTATAACTTACAAGTCTTGGGACATCAGAAAACACAGGCAAAGTCTCCGTCAACAACCAAGCCGAGGGCCGGTGAGACGGCTCAGCGGCGTACGCGCCTGCCTGGCAAGCGCGAGGGCCTGAGTTTGACTCCCGGAACCCACATACGAAAAAGGGGCCGGTGATATCGCTCAGCGGCACGGGCTCCTGCTGGCGCGCGAGGTCCTGAGGTCGACCCCCCGGTACCCACAAAAAAAAAAAAAAAAAAAAAAAAAAGCCAAGCCGTCCATCGGCTCGGTGATCAGGCATAGTATGGGAATTTATCACTGAGTACCAGGAGCCGCAAAACAGTTAAAAATAGAAAAGAACTACTAAAACAGAACTGTAACTTCTGAAAGTATACATACATGGAAATCCACAGATTACATCATGAACTAATAAACAAATAAACAGAACTAAAAATAAAATAAATATTTCTCATGCCGATAAATACCTCATACATTTCATACATATTGAAAGTTATGAGTGTGCTAAGAGATAAAAGCAAAAGACAATGACTGCACAGCCGGAAGGAGGCGCTGTCCTAACTGATGCATCTTCCACCTCCCAAAAGCAGCTCAACACGTGTAGTTAACTGTAGGGTGCGATCCCGGGAAGCCACGCTGGAGGGTAACGCAGGGAGGGCCAATCTGAGGTGTGACTGGACACGTGCCCCGCAGGGACCCACGTGCAGCCACGTGCGCACACCTCAGAACCACCTGCCCAAGACAAGGACAAGGAGAATATTTACCTGTGGCTCTCTCGACCCCTAGAGATCATGAGATTTTTCCCCGGTGTAATGGCAGAGCAGGCCTACGTGGATGTATGGAGCATGGTACACATGAGAGGAGGTTCGGTTACCCCTCCATGCCCAGATGTGTGGCACAGCTGGGGCGAAAAGGGAGCCAAGAAGTGTGAGGCAGAGCACAGGCTGTAGCTGATACATGTACGAAAGAGACGCAGCTCAGAATGGGTGAAAATGAAACAGCTTCGCAAAGCTCATCGGGTAACTGCACATGGGTGAGGGATCCAGACAAGGGAAGGGTAGGGCCAATAGCGGTAAACGGGTACAATTCACAGAGAAGACCTAAAAATTACAAATACCTCAGAACCAAACAACACACAGCCATTTTCATGAAGCAAAAGCTCCAGCAAACAGGAAGAGAGAGAGATAAAGGCCAAACAAAAATTTCAGAAACAACCCCTAAAATCGAGAAGAAATTCAAGTGAAATAGGCAGAATGGAGGAAGTATAAATCTTTGAAATGATACTAAGGGTCTGAAAAAATAAATACACGGAATCATGTTCTTGAATATACATTAGGTATCATAAGGATGTCAATTCCCTCTGTATTGATCTCTATTTAATGAAATTCTTCCATTTCAACTGTCTATTTTTAGCAAAACATTGTGATTCTGATGCTCACATGAAAACATTACCACACAGAAATACAGGGTAAGTCTGAAAGAAAAATGAAGTGGAAATTGCCCTTCTCTGTACACAATGCTTAGAATACTGCTCCGTGAGTAGACTGGTCGTTGTGACAGAATTGAAAGTTCAGCATAGGACCTAACTCTAAGCTAGTTAGTATATGATAAATGTGGTATTTCATTTCAATGGGAAAAAAGATAAATTATTCAATAAATTGGCTAGAGATATTTGCTTTGTCTCCTTGGATTCCCACCTTTATAGAAAAAATAAATTTCAGACAGATCAAAGATTCAAAATCACTTATGGATATAAATACAACATAAAATTATGAAAGAACTTTTTTCTGCATAGTTTTGGAAGAAGGACTTTCCAGATAAGATAAAACTCAGAAGCCCTAGAAGTAGAAATGGATATCTTCACAAAAACCTTTTGTCTCTTTGGCAAAAAATACCATGAACTAAACCGAAAAAAGAAATTTTGAATTGAGACAGTTTTCTTTTTGGCACTAGGGTTTGAACCCAGCGCCTTCATGCTGAATTACATTCCCAGCCCCTTCCTTTTCTTTATTTTTTGAGACAGGACTTGCTAAGTCCTCCTGCCTCAGCCTCCCAGAGTGCTGGGATTACAAATGGGTGCCACACTCAGTTTGATATAAATGTTTAATACTAATTTCACCACGGTCTAATTTCTAACTTTTTAATATGCATAGAGGGTCTCCAATTTTGTAAGAAAATAATTTAAAATGGTGGGAAAATATGCAAAGAATTTCAAAAGACAAGGCATAAACATAGCTTTTGAACATATGTAAAATGTCCTAACACCACTGAAGAGGATTAGAACAGGTAGGCCACCCCAAAACATGCTTTTTGCACAGTGATTATTTTGAGCTGAAAGCAATTGAGAAGCAGCAGACATTCCATCTCAGGAGCTGACAGCCTGCTCTCTTGTCTGCCTCAAACCAGGCCTGGATTGTGTGCGAGACAGGTGCCTCCCGTAGCAGAAAGAGGAAGGCACACTATCGCTGGACACAGTTGTCAGTGCCGGGCTCAGTCTGCACAGACAGAGCTCGCTGAGAGAACCCGTATTTCCTTTGGTTCCCCCGCATATTCCTGACTTACTGTGCCGCAGTTTTTCAGCCAGGGGCCCCGACCCTCTTCCTTTGGTCTGGGCTCTTCTTTACATTGTGTTTCCTTAGCTAAAATGGTACATAAGTGCTAAGTCTGACCAAGTCTTTGGGGCTTCGCTTCTTTTCTATAAAGCCCCGTGCACAGAAAACTACTAACATTAATAAAAATCACATCCCTTTTCTACTGTTCTTCTAGCCCTTGTCAGTTTAGTGGGCAGGCCCCAGTCACTGAACCTGAAAGAGTAGAAGAAAAAGATTTTCTCTCCAATGTTACTTATAACAAGAAAAACAAAAATAAATTGACAAAATACAATTTTATGTATCACATTGACCAAGATAAAAAAAAAAAAAAAACTGATAACACACTGAGATAGTAAGTAGGGAGTAGGTAGACCTATACATCATGGGTGGTTGTGAATAACTTCCATAAAAACAATTAGACACCTCTCTCAAAAATAAAAGTAAGCATCTACTTATCCAACCATGTTGCTCCTACAAATAAACTTGTACTGATTTAACATTAATTGTTTACAAGAATGTTCACTGAAATGTCATCTGCAATAAGTTTGTAAATATTGCTTGTTCTAAGGAAAAAGTTAAGGGTGCAAACTAAATTTAAAAAACTCTTCCCATACAATAGAACAGTATATAGTCATTTTTAAAAGTTGCTAAGCTCAATATTGACTGACAGGAGTGATTTTCATGATATATTTTAAGTTGAAAGCTGCAAGCTATAAGGGAAAAGGGAACCCACATGTGGGCCTATCTATGTACAGACACGACAAACCCCAGAGGGGCCTCTAGGACCAACGGGAATAATAGGTGCCGTTGGGAAAGCCGAGTAACTGGAGGGTATGGGTAGGAAAGTTTGAATTTTGAATCAGATTTCTGAATTTTCTCTTTTGAAAATAAAGTTCAGAATATATGCTAATGTGTACTGTAAATCTCTATAGTGTTTTTGAACTGTATTGAGTCACAGAGCCATTTTTTAGTGACGAGACAGTCCAAATAGTCGCATCTTCTCGATGTCATCTGTTCTAAGAAATTATTTTCTCTGTCTCTTATTCATCCCACAGTGTGTGCCACGGCCACACTTAGAAGAGCTAGACTTGTATTTAGTCACCTGTATCCATGTCTCCCCCGGCCTGCAAGACCACATGTTCCTTGAGGCCACTCCTGGCACCTTACTCATCTCGTGTCACAGTACTCTTAAGAATGCCAACAAGTAAAAATGTGCTGAAGCGATGCATCCTCACCCTTACAATTTGTACTGAAAGGAGCGCTGCTGGGGAGGGGCAGAAAGGTGCCACAGACAGGGACATATGGCACAGCCCTGCAGGCCCAGGGTGCCTATGCATCCAGAAGAGACCTGACCGCCCTGTCCCCTTGGTTACCCTGACTGGTCATTTGACCATCCTGCCACCCTTATTACTGTAACCCTCAGATGGCCATCTGCTGTGCTGGGGAAAGCCGGCCCCAGGGAGAAGTACTCAGCTGCGCCACATCTTCGAATCAGGTCAATTACACCACTGCTCCTTAATTGCTCGTGACGGCGTGGCCACTGTGCACGGCCATCAGTAATTTCCAGTTCATCGTGGCCAAAGATTCTGGGCTAATGAACGTTCCAACCTGTCCCCCAGGGTTCCTGACACCGCTCAGCTTGTACTGTTGCCCAGCATGCTGGGTGTCATCTCACACCCTCTCAGTTGCTGAATTTCAAGCTGAAGTGTAGGTTAAAATAGAACCATGCTACAGAGAACAGAACAAGAGGCATCACTTAAGGGCAATGGTTCATTTTCAGAAAAAGAGCAGGGACAGTACGAAGCTGACAAGAGCCTTAAGGGAGGCTCTGAGCGGCAGCCCGAAGCCCTGAGCCTAGTGCTGGGTGGTCCAGGTGAAAGCAGTGGTGGCGTGCATGTGACGCTGTGCTCTTCTTGAGGCTGACCAGTCCCACAGGCGGCTGAGCTGAACAACTTACTGGGCCAAATTTAGGAGCTTTGGAAACATTCTCTCTCCAAGACTTCTCATTTGAGAAATTCCGGTGTTCATTTTTCATCTTGCCCTGCTATAAACAAATAATCTTCCAGGAAACTCACCACACTGGGAACACTCCGGTTTCTTTTGTCTGATGGTGAACAAAGAAAAAGTCGATAAAAATGTCCCAGGGGGTACATTTGGAAAGACTGAGTTTGTAACAAGAAACCAACACCTTCTCCCCTTGATACTGAGAAATTTAAAATGTAAACCCCCCATGCACGTCTCTCTCTCTGATGATTATGTGTAAGAGTCAGTTAGTTGCACCCTGGAACACATCCTCAAGGTCAAGAATTTCGCTGCTCCATGTCTGATGATGTAACTAACAAGAATGGTTCTCCTGTCCACTTTCTCCATCTGCAGACAACAGTAACTGGAGCTCTGAGTCACGTGGATGCTACATCTGACGCGGTGTCACATTGAGCCAAAAAGCCAGGCTTTTGCTGTCAACTCACAATATTATAGCTATTTTACATCTAATGTGCTTTCTTTGATGCAAGGAATGTTCCAATTAAAAGGGTAATTTCACGACAATTTTGTCCACTCCCCACCCTCTTTGTAACTAAAGAGTCCAAGTAAGACGTGTGTGTTTCCAAGTCACATGGCTTAGTTGTAGTAATCACAGGTCTGACACCAGGTGTCCTACATCCTGGGAAAGTACTGTGGGCCTCGAGGCACTTTCGTTTGCCTAAGACTCCTCCTCTCTCTTCCTTCCCTACACACACACACACACACACACACACACACACAGAGTTTTCTGGTATTTCCATTATCAAATGAAATTATGACTGGTGAATAACGCAAAACCCAAAATAATCAAAATTTGTTCTTTCCTCCCAAAGCCACATGAAGACTATGATGTCACTTTGGAAAATATTTGTCAAAGGAATTATAAAAACCCACCTCTGAGGTCTTACCATGCTAAATGCATTGTAGGATTAACACACTTTATAGAAAAGTAAGATGACAAGTACAGACTCGTTGGTTCAGGAAATCTAAATGTCTCCCAGTGGTGAGATTCCACTTCTATTATCTCCTGCAGATAGAAGGAAAGTCAGTTTACCCCTATGGACATGCAGGAAGCAGAGTCCGCAGCCTTTCCTGTGACCATCGTTATAACCCTGAGGTGAAGAGAACCCTGAGCCAGAATCCGAGGACTGAATTTCAGCCAAAGTAATGTCCGCTCCTCACCCAACATGTGACCCAGAACAAACAACTCCTCCCTCATTGGTAAACGAAGGCAAATTCTTCCTATGCTGCCTCGAGTAGTCTACAGTTTGCATGGCCTCTACTCTTTGATTTTCCTTTTCTACACTGCTTTTGTCACTTTTACAGAGACTAGATGCCTGTAAAAAACAAATAAAGGTTATAGGTTATGATATTATAGTAATAGACAGGTTATGTCTTGTTTTGTTTGATTTGATTTGATTTTTCTTTTTCTTTTTTTTTTTTTTATGTGGGTAACAGGGATCGACCTCAGGACCCTGCTCTTGCCAGCAAGCACTTGTGCTGCTGAGCGATATCACCAGCTCCGTTCTTTCCTTTATGTGGGTTCTGGGAGTCGAACTCAGGACCTCACGCACCAACAGGCACCCGTGACATTGAGCGATATCACTGGCCCTTTTTTCGTATGTGGGTACCGGGAGTCGAACTGAGGACGCTGCACTTGCCGGGCAGGCGCTTATGCCACTGAGCTATCTCACCGGCCCTTTTGATTTGATTTTTAAGAATTGTGCCAGGTGGTACCCCAGGATGACACGTCTGCATTCTCCAATGAGACTCTGATTGGGGGACAATCCTAAGTTACCTGTGGCCAAGCTGGTGAGTCAATTGAATGACTGGCTGAAACCATTACTGTTAGAAGAAACAAAAATTGGTTCTAAAGTAGTGGAATGATGTTTTGCATGTGCCATTTAAATTGATACAAGGCCTTTTGGCCCCTTAAGTCAGTCACTGAAATGGGAGAATGTTGGAATGACTTTTTTTGATTTGTAGCATTTATTAGTACATGTTTGTACCACAAATGATCACACTTCCTGAGGGGAGCTGATGCATGTACATAGCACATCTTAATTCTTTTTTCATCCCGTTCCCCTCCTCGCCCTGTCCCCTCCCTCCATCTCTTGATCTCCTTCTCATTTGCAAAAGATCCATCCCCTTATTTCTTATTATCTTTTATTTTGTTCTTTATTTGTATTTTGGGTTCTCATATAAGAGCAACCACGTGATATTTAAGGTCGCGTGTCCAACTCGTTTCACTTAACATTACGGTCTCAAGGTGCATCCATTTTCTTATGAATGACTCGAGTTTATTCTTCTTTACAGCAGAGTAGTGTGCCATTGTATATAAACTTTTTTCTAGCTCTACGAAGAAAGTTATTGGTATTTTAATAGGAATTACATTGAATCTGTAGATTGTTTTTGGTATTATAGCCAAAACACATGAGATATTTCGATTTTCTAATGTCTTCTTCAATTTCCTTGTTCAGGATTCTGTAATTTGCATTGTAGTTGGGGTCTTTCACTTGTTTGGTTGGGCTGACTCCTAGGCATTTAGTTTTTTTAAAGCTATTGTGAATGGAACTTTTCTTGATTTCTTTCTATGTGGACTCATTATTGGTGTACAGAAATGCTATTGATTTTTGTGTTTATTTTCTATCCTGCATAAGTGTACTATAGTGTGTATGCAGACATTAAAATATATATTATAATATAATAATATATATTTTAATATATATTATAATATAATAATATATATTTTAATATATATTATTATATATTATGTACAATATATAATATATTATATATTATATATAATAATAATATATTATTATATATTATTAATAATATAATATAATATATATTATATAATATATATAATTAGAACTACTTTAGAACCAATTTTTGTTTCTTCTAACAGTAATGGTTTTAGCCAGTCATTCAATTGACTCACCAGCTTGGCCACAGGTAACTTAGGATTGTCCCCCAATCAGAGTCTCACTGGAGAATGCAGATGTGTCATCCTGGGGTACCACCTGGCACAATATATTATATATTATATATTATAATATATTATAATAATGTATAATATTATTAATATAATATATATTAATATGATATTATTAATATAATAATATAATATTATGCATATGTATATGAGGGTATGTATGAAAGTGAGTGAAGTGCTTACTATTGAGTTTAAGAAATTTTTTGCCTTTTTAAAAAAATTAGCTTTTATTTATATATTTCCTAGTAAAACATCATTCAGCAGGATGTGGTGATGTACGCCTACAATCCCAGCACTGGGCTGAGGCAGGAGGATCGCTGCGAGTTCAAGGCCAGCCTAGGCTACAAAGTGAGTTCAAAGCCAGCCTGAACTGCAGAATGAAACCCTGTCTCAAAGAAGAAAAAAAAAAAAATCATTCACAGTTTAAAGAAAATAAAACTTAGTATTACTTTTAAAGAAATTAAAATAAATTCTTTACATCGATTATTATATGCTGAGCACTGTCAGTTCTGGGATCTGTGGAGAAGAGAAGCAGGCAATTTTACACTAGCAAAGGAGGCTGCCCCTGTCCCTGGGGCATCTTATGTGGGGGTGACCAGGAAGCCACACATTGTTTTTTTTGTGTGTGTGTGGGTACCAGGGGTTGACCTCAGGACCTCGTGCGCCAGCAGGCATCCATGCCGCTGAGCGATATCACTGACCCTTTTTTTGTATGTGGGTCGGGGAGTCGAACTCGGGCCCTCGCGCTTGCCAGGCAGGCGCTTAGGCCGCTGAGTCATCTCACCTGCCCCACACATTGATTTTTGCTTCACGTTTAGGACTGATAGGAGCAAATATCTGATTTGAAGAAAAATTATTTGTGTAGGGTAGATTTCCTAGCAGAAGGAAAGTAGGCGGATGAAAAAGTTCAACACTGTCATTATTTAACATATCGCCGTACTGATAGAAATACTAACCTCATTTTTGTTACTGCATGGACCTGGTTTCCTCTTGAGTCATATTTACCTTCTTCGTGCAAAAGGTTGCAGGAGTGCAAAATTTTTTCATTAAACAAGAGAAACAGTCACCAGCTGTGCTTGTCTTTCTTACACCTCTGCCCTGTTCCACATCCACTGGCATCAGGGCCCAACCCAAGCCCGCCCTGGAGGTTTGGCTCATGAGTTCGGGAGCAGAGTTAATGGAGCTCTCGCTCACTCTGTCTGCAAACCAGGAATGATGGATGGCTGGCTGGCTGCTGAGCACACTGAACTTCAGACCAAAGCAGCTGCTCCTTAGCATGCCTGAGAGAGGAGAGTCAGACCTCTCCCTTCTTCATTCACCTCTTTCTTGCATTCCAAGAAGAAAGACTTTGTCCTTTCTTGCTATTCCTTCCTCACGTGGCTCACCAATGTAACTAATGTGTTAGGTGGATTCAGTCTAAATACACAGTGCATCCACCCACTCATTCTCATTATTGAGAACTCTGAAGTGGCAAAGCTCTGCGCTAGAAGCGGAGATACAAATGAATGGAACATAGCCCTGGTACTTGGGAACCCATGATATGGTAGGAGAGATAGATATTAAAACAAACTTTGAAGTACAGTGTTATAAATGTTCAAAAGTGAGATGTACATTAATAATTATCAACACTTCTGCTTGAGAACTTGTGATATAGGTTATGTGATGAATATTTCATGTGCATTAAAATCAGCCAGTCCTTACAATGGTCCTAAAGATACTGGCACTTAAACCAACGTATTTTCCTGACCTCATGCTAAACAGTTCTGGAACAGTATTTTCCTGTTTAAATGCTAAAAAACACCAGGAGCAAGCAAAAGGACTTTCATTCCATAAAAGGCTCACTGCCGGAAGATAAGACCGTGGCCAGCTGAAAGAGTTCCCTCACCAAGACCACAGCTGTTCTCTAGCGCTTTCCACCTGTGCCTGGCTGGGCCACCAGCCCAAAGTTGTTTTATCATAGACACCAAGCGAACCCAGCCAGTCCTCTGCCTTGAAAGACAAGGCTTAAAGTCACGAAGCTCAGGCTCTAAAACACACTGTATATACACTATATAAATTTCCCTCTCTCTCTCTCTCTCTCTCTCTCTCTCTCTCTCTTTCTCTCTCTCCATATATAGATATATGGATATACATATACACATACATATGCAGATATATACTAAAACCTTGGTTTGTGAGCATAATTTGTTCCAGAAACATGCTGGTAATCCTAAGTATTTGTATATCAAAGCAAATTTCCCCATGAGAAATAATGGAAACTCAGATGATTCATTCCACAACCCAAAAATATTCATATAAAAATTACAATACTGTAATATAATACCAAATAATAAAGAAAATACAAAATATAAAGAAAAATAAACAAATTAACCTGAACTTACCTTTGAAATCCTTCCTGGCTGGAGCGAGGTGTGTATAAGAGAGAGGAGGGTTACTGGAACGACGACTTTCACTGTCACTAACAGAGTCACTGCTCTCTGTTGGCTCAGTGGAATCTTTTTCTTTCTGTGGAACTTTAACAAGGAACCTGCACAATGGCACTTGCGTTTGCCTCCCTTTGAGGACTTCGTGGAAATGTGACATTGCACTGTCATTAAACAGATTCATCGCTTGCACTGCTACAGCCTTATTCAGGTGGTGCTTCACAAAAATTGTGCACTGTTTCCCACCTTTTACACATCTCCCTAATCTCATTTGAAGCGAGGATTCCTCTGCCTTTCTCTTCTCCTCCTCTGCAGATGAGCTCTCCTCCAAAGCCTTTTGGGAGGCATCACCCACAATCCCTCAGAGAGAGAGAACCGTTGGCTCCGTTGTGGTCATTTGACATTTGGCATCACATACTACTAGTATTGCAAGATATTGTTTGTTTATCAAGTTAAAATTTATTAGAAATGCTTGCTCACCTTGCAGAACACTCATAGAACAAGTTATTGCAATCCAAGGTGATATATATAGATATATATGACATATATAGCTATATATGTATCTTCCTTCATTTCCCCATTTTGAGACATTACTAAGATTCCATGAAGACGGCCTTCTCCCTTACTTCAGTGGACCTAATAAATCTAGCTTTTCTTGCTGAAAAGGTTTTCCAGTCTCTTTTGGGAAAACAATAATCAGCAGTCGTATTACATGCACCACTTCATTTGTGCATCAAGATTTATCCGACACATGTAAATCTTATTTCCGCCCATTCTGCCATTTATACTGTGTCCTAATCCATTTCCTGTTGCTATGACTGCACTACAGACTGAGTAAATTATAAATACAAGAAGTTTATTGGCTCACCATTCTGGGAGCTGAGATGCCCAGTGGTATGGCTCTGACGCCGAGTCGAGGTTTCTTGCTGCACTGTAACATGGCAGAGGGCACCACTTGGTAAGACAGAGCAAGTGTGCTAGTTCAGGTCTCTCTTCTCCTTCTTACAAAGCCATTAATGCCATCATAGGAATCTTATCCCCTGACTTTACCTAATCCTAATTACCTCTAAGAACCCCATTAACATATGAATTCGGAGATTAAGTATTCAACTCATAAACTTTTAGGAGAACCATTCAAACCATAATATGGTGGATTAAAAGACAAAGTGATATTTTGTTGGGAAGGGTGTGATGAACAGACACAGTAGAGATGCTCTTTGGGTCTATTTATCCAGTTTTCAGGAGAGAAGTGAGTATCCATGTGCAGAGTCGGAGACATGAATTTGTAAGGTACATTAAGATAATATCACAAAAAAGAGCTAGAACTAAGAGTACAGGGAGAATTGAAGTGCTAGAAGGATCTATTTCAGGTAGAACAGACAGAAGCTTTGGGATTTGTTCCTTAATAAAGTGTTGTCACTATAGGTTGCATAAATAACAACCTTCCTTCCCTGAGCAAATGAAGAAATAAAACTGTAGGGTAAGACAAATGAGAGACTAAAATAATTACCTTTGCTACCAATAGATAAAAGGAGGATGTGGCTTTAGGTTTTTTGCCAAGTGAACCTTCCAATAGAATGCACAAATTAGTGGGCCCACCAACCCTACAACTGGCACTGGACTGAGGTTCCAAAGTCAGGTTGAAAAGCTCAGCAGGAGCAACCACAAATAAGTTAGAAAAGCCAAGAGAAAATGGTGTCACAGAAGCCAGAGAAATATCCAGAAGATAGGAATATTCAGTGTTAAATGTTGCAAAGACCATGCAAGATAAGGCCTGGAAAAGTACAGTGGAATTGGAAGCTGAGAATGTGGCAAGTTGAGAGCAGGAGACAGAGTTGAAAAGTGAGCTACTCTCATCTGTAAGGATGTGGGGTTCCTGCAAAGATCTGGGCTTCACTCACGGCAGCTGAAGCAGGATGTATGAACTACCAAGCCAAGGTTCTGGGTGAATGCTTGCACACTCCCCGACCCAGTACCTCCTCCCATGGCAGGAAATTTAGAGGACACTTGTCATCAACTCTCCTCTACTTGTTAGGTGGGTAAGACTTTTGGTACCAGCTCCTCTGAAGCTCTAAGAATCTGTGAATGTAAGAGTGAGTGAGTGATGCCATGGTGCCCCTTTGTCTCAGTTTCCCTTTCTGTGGTTTAACTTAACCCACCACCAACCTCGGCCTGGAATATTAAAAGAAAAATACCCGAAATCCAATCACTCCACTGCATCCTCCCTAGGATATGAATTGTCCCCTTGTCCAGCGTATTCATACTGGAGCTGCCACCTACCCATTAACCGTTCAGTAGCAACCTCGAGTAGCGTATCAGCTAGGTGAAATACGAATAACATTGAATCTGCCCTTTAACCACTTTAAAGTATACCGTGCAGTGGCATTAAGAACATTCACACCGTGGATTCACAATCCTTCTCTAGAACTTTTCCATCTTCCTCACTGAGAAACTTAGGTTTAACTCTTGATTTAGCTTTTTGGAATATGGATTTCCCCTGACTTCATCACAGGACATCACGTGGCCTCACACGCTTGATAACCCAAGTGACCCTGCGACTCTTTCCAAGTACAGTGGTAACATGCAGGAAATGATCTGCCTGAGTGCCAAAAAGCAATCAAAGAAAATGAAATTTTAGAAGAAGTATCCAGTGTGCCAGGACCCTTAGCAGATCCAAACGGTTACAGAGTAGACACTGTTTTGTGATGGGTGGCGTTCATGTTGGTTGCTTTCTTGAAATATTGAGCAGAATTATCAGAAATATATTGTATATTTTCCCAAAGTATCTGTCCCTATTTTAATCAGAAGACAGAGAGAGTAAACTCCCCAGCTCATTTCTAGTGCCCAGCTCCACTCATCCCTTGTTAGCGGATGCTCCCACACGTGAAAACACGGTCCCAGCAGGGGATGCTGTCTCTTCCATCAAAGCATTTCCAGAAACACAATCTTTTCAGCTAACGTGCCAGTCTCTGCAGGGTGTCCCACAAGAGGGACCACTCTTCACTCATAATGTTTAATGGCTGGGGTTTTGGAAGGGAGAAGACTGATGTACAAACCAAGGTGCCTGGTCCCCAAGGGCTGCGGGCTTCTCTGCCGCCTTCAAGAACTGTGTTTTACAGTCCTTGATAACCCATTTGGGTAAACAATCAAAGCGAGCTCCAGGGCTGCCAGGGAGCAGAAAGTGCTCAGACCAGACAACTCAGGAACCCAGCACAGACTGTAAGCTGCTGCCTTGGCTGGCAAGTGCTTCTCTTCCAGGTCCTTGACTCCATCCAGCAACCCCAGTGGTTAGCAGTACCATCGTTACACAGAAGATCTGGACGGAATCCAGTGGGGAAATCGAGTTCAATGGTTTCCAAGCCCTTGGGTCTGAAGGAAGAGCCTGGACAATTTGCAGGAGAAAGAAAGGGGTTCTACCAGCTCTCGCTCTCACCCCCTACTAGAGCCTAGAGCAAGAGCTGCATCAGACGGCAGGACAGCACTTTTTAAAATTCACCCAAACCGTGTGGACTGGCGGAAGCCCAGTGGAGGAAGCCTGGCCCGTGCCAGCCCACATCCTCAGCTTCACCACCCTTTTCTCTACATATCCATGTACGCATATCCAATATTTTTGGAAAACATATATAAAATTTCCAATTTATAAAGGATTTGACTGCTTTTTTAAAAATCCCTTCTGGTGTTCAGATAAAGGCTTCCAAAGAAAAAAGATGCAGCAAACTCCTACATGCAGTGAGGGCCAGTGACAGAAACCCGTGCACATCTAACTCTCTACCCTCTGCCTCAATGTGCCCTTTAACTTCCAAACGCAGGGTGGCTAAGCCATTCACAATGTTCTGGTAGCAGTTCTCATTCACTGTGGACAGCAGGAGGAAATGAGATCCCTGAAAGAAACAAAGAGGAAAGGTCTGACTTTCCACAGCCTGACCCAGGGAGAAGGAAGTTGACCCCAGATCCAGTGCCTCTGGCTTCTTCCCACCTGCCACAAACCTTCGGGCACCTCCCTCCTCATGGACACAAGGTGAGGAGAAAATCCTGACCCAAAATCTCCCCCAAATTGACCCTTCACCCAGAGACCCGAGGAGCTCTGAGATTTCAATACCCTGTCAGCTGCTGCATTCTTAAGCACAGCCTTGCTTTTTCCCTATACTGTAATTGAGAAGCAAAGCCCTTGAGACAGGAAGTACTTCCCTCCTTTCAAAGCTTGCACTTCTGCTGGAAGAAGCCCCTGGCAGTGGGCATTTCTGAATAATTAGTATTCATAACGTGGTCAGTTACTTAGAGCAAAGAGAAGACATTTTATAAGGGCATCGCCCTGTTCTTTAAAAAAAAAAAAAAAAAAAGGAGTATGCCATATTCTCGGCACTGTATTTTTCTCACAAGATTAAGTATGGTACTATATCTCCCAGATATTTGAGTAGGTGCATTGATTCAACCAATGAGTAGGAGACATGTAAACAATAGAAGGATTAAACATGCCAGAACCCAAAGGAGCAATGAAGATTTAGCCCAGCTCTTTAATTTTTATAGTTGAGTAGGCTGAGAGTCACCCAGAGTTGCTGCAGAACCCAGTTCCCAGTCCTGGTCCTTACTTCAGTCTCGGCCCAAGCACAAAGACTGCGCTCCCCAGGCTGTCCGCTCGCTCGGAGTGAGTAGTCCCAGTGTTACTAGCAGTGCCTCTGTCAATCTCAGAAGTGTCCCAGTAGAGACAGTAAATGGCACGGCACTATCTCTTAAAGATGTGTGTCCATTGGGTTTAGAAGAAAGACAAAGGCAGCAGGAGGAAGTGGACTGAGCACTCAGAAAAATCTGACCAGAGCCCCAAACCTCGTGTTGCGTGTTTCTCAAATTCTCAAAGCTATCCATGTTCTAAAATAAGTTAGGAGTCCCTAAGCCTCTGTAGTGGCCCCTTTCCTGGGCACCAGGCCCAGAGGACAATCTGCAGGCAGCCTTGCCCTCTTTCTGTCCTCCTCCTGCCTTCTCACTGCACTGAACTATTCCTGTGAAACCCAACCCTATCCAAATGGCTTTGGCTCCTGTTGTCATTCTTGTATTGACTCCCCAGGGCCTCTGGTTTTGGCAAGGCTCCTTAGTCCTTCGTGTTTCAGAAGTGCCTCGATTGAGACTCACAGAAGGCGGGGGAGTGGGAGGAGAAGGGGAGGGAGGCAGAAGGAGGAGGAGCAGGGAGAAGAGGAGGAGGAAAGAGTGTTGTTAACAACAAGGCCTCTGGGACAGGCAGCCCGGAAAATGGTTTCAGTTTAAGCAACAAAGACTGGTTTGTTTTCCAAGCTCTCTACTGAGCAGCATTTGGCTGGCTGCAGCGGAGGAGAGGTCCCTGGGGAGGGCAGGGCTGGGTAACCAGCTGGCTCCCCAGTGCCACAGGCTGTCATCGTCAATAACCCGCGTGAAGCTGGGTCTGTTGGGGTGAGAGGAGCACATGAGAGCTGCAGGTGTCTGGGGTGCTGCAGGGCTCTGGCCACCCTGCACACCCTCTTCTGGAAGACCCCTTGTGAGTCCCACCAGCTTTCCTGGATGCAAGAAATGAAGGTCAGGCCTCTCGGACATTGAAGTTCCCCAGGGAGCTAGCAGAGGGTGAGAAAGGAGCAAGAAGCGATGGCTAATCCCTACAGCAACCCAGAGCGCTGTCCCCCTCGAGGTGAGGCTGGCTCACGGCCCTCTCACCCTGTTTCCCGTCAAAGCACACAACAGCACTCACGAGAAAAATGGGGATCGGTTTCCCACTGGAGGGTTCGCTGCAAGGGTTAGGGACAATAAAACATTCCCTGTGCCACACCTGACGCTGCGCTCACTCAGGAAGTGGTTGCTGTCGCTACTGCTGTTAAAGGGGCTCTGCGTTTGATTAGAAAAGAGGTCTGATTTTTTTTCCAGAAAGATGTAACGTGCTCCTTGGGAAGAACACTCGTTACCACGCAGTCCCAGTGAGCCTTCTGCAGAGTCCGCGCACTGGGTCAGGCGCGTGAAGGCACAGCCCGCTCCAGTCTGCCTGAGACCTCTTCCCATCACTCCCCAGGCCAAAAATCAACAAAACGCAGCAATCTCTATAATGAACTTTAGAGAACGGGCGCACAGTGCAGCATTCCCCGCACAAATCGGTGACAGGGTGCTAAAGAAAGGAGATTTCCCCTAAGGAAGCTCCGACCGCGCACAGGATGAGTGGCAGCCTGCTGGCCTCACGCTTGAGAAGCCCACGGCAGATACAGTGTGCGACCTCAGATGCTGCTTCCCCGCACTCAGTTTTGACACCAGGTGCGTTTGCACCCAAAAACTGAGAGCTGGCAAGGCACGCTGCCTTTCTAAACACCCCTCCCCCGCCCTGGCTTTTGGCTAGAAGCACAGATTCTGAGCTGCGCTCTCTGGAGCACCATTCGTTACTGCTCTGAGCAGGCTGGGACTTGCTTTCAAAAGGCAGCTGGGCCTGGGGACCATGTTTCACTTCTTGACACCATTAATTGGGTTATGAGTCAGAGCCGTAATGAAGACAAGTTTTGGTGTCTTCTCTAACTGTCCTGGGAAATGCGTACACACAGACCCAAAAAGCCACAGAGGGAGGGAGAGCCGGACAGACTCGCTTTGTTTATCGGGCCCACATGGTCGCCAGATAAATGGTCAGCGCCCTGGGACTCCTCCGTGGACAGACCAACAGTGTTTTCTGCTGCTCTGGGAGGCCCTTAGATGTCAGGAGCTCTCACCCAGAGTGGCTCATTAGTAACAGGAAGAAGCAGGAGGAGGCAGGAGTGGAGGGGCAGGGGGGAACCAGGCAGGAGCTGGGCTTCTTTGCAGACTGGGACACGGCACATTCAGGAGCGAGATCAGCCCTGCTTCAGAGCAGCCGTGAAGCACACTCACCAGCCTGCCGCACGGAGAACCCTTGGAAGGATTAATTCATAATAAATAGTTCACCAGACTTATCACTCTCACAGAAGTCCGTTACGCACCATGGTCCTGGATCTGGCCAGTCAGGCTGTATAAAAAGCACAGGTTAAAGAGTCCATCGCCTCAACCAATTTGAAAATCCAATTGTGCGTCTAGGATTGCTGACCTCTCTAATACCCCTATGCAACTGCATCAGACTTCATTTCATCTCCCTGCCTTTTGGCTTACACATTTGTAGTCCCAGCTGCAATCTCACTTGGATTTTAAAATCCCCTGGTCTGCTGTATTGTTTACAACTAGCAGGAGGCTCCTGTGAGGCCCTTGGAAGAGGATGCGTTATGACATCATCTGAGGAAGTTACGAGGTACCCCATCCTTCGGCTCTCCCTGGAGGATTCCACTCCTGAACAAGTTCATAAATCCCAGCACTGTACAAACCGAAGTCCAGAAAGGCACAAGGTCGGATAAAGAAGGACTTTCTGCAGCTGGAACGGAGGGGCAAGAGGAAAGACTGCTGCAGGGCTGCCTGTCAGTCTGCCCCTGGTCCTGGGAGCGTGAGAAGTTGGGGGCTAAGGCTGGGTAGTGCAGGGAACCAGGCCAGCATCCTGCTCCAGGGACTCAAGAAGCACAAGCATGGAGGAGAGCAGGCTTTGCGGTTTGCAGCGATGTAACTTAGGGCTCATTCTGAGTGTTCAGGGATCAGATTGCCTTGGTCCCATCCAGATCCATGATCTCCACCTTTGGGCAAGTTGACCAACCACTGTGTTCTTCTTTTTCTCTATTGCAAAATGGAAAGAGAGGAAGTACCTGCCACATGGGCCACAGGTCATGGTTAATGTGACTTGCACGAAGTCAGTGCCCGGTGTACACTAGCTCTTACTGTTAACCCGACTTCTCCACGCACCAGTCATACTGAACTTAGTTTCTCCAAGGACACTGGGAGCTCACTCGCTGCCCCTAAACAGCAAGAATATTTACCCACATAGTCCAGGAAACCCAAAATTGGTGGTGGTGTTACCCAAATTGCCTGTTGTTTCCATTTTCTTCCTTAAGACACCAAATGGATTCTTTGATGTTGGAACTTTCCAAAGACAATACCACACACATAAGCTGCAGAGGGCGGCCTCACCTTCTGCTGCCAACAGTGGAATCAAATAGGATGCTTGGGGCTAGGGCCTGGGCTCGTAACTCTGTCGCTTCTGAGAAGTACCAATTAAGTCCCTCCTCAGCTTTGGCAAGTGGCAGGCTGCAAAATCTGAGTGCATTATCGGGCAAAAAAAAAAAAAAAAAAAAAAAGCCAAGGATTTCCTGTTAACCTCAGCTGCTTATTAAACCTCCCATCTTGAGTGCTGCAATCTACCCTAATAACATGGTTATTCAACCTCAGCCAGTGAGCCCTTGTTCATTAGTTGGCATCTATTCCACATGAAGTTTCCAGCCTGAGAATTTTCCAAGGTTGAGCCTGCGAAATTGTTCACCGAGTAGAATTCTCATCGAAATCAGTGGATGAAGTCCCAACCCCACCCCACCCTAGGTAGAAACTACTGTCGCCAGATGTCTTGTGCAATTGCTAATGGTGTTTTCCTCTAACTTGGTCTGAACTCTGAATATTTCCAGGCTCACTTACTCTTAAAGACAACCCCAGCATTTCACACTGAGATTTACACTCTTTGACACAGCGCCAGAGTGTAACATTTACAAGGGGAAAATAACTTGAAAGTGAAGGCGAGCAAAAAGGCATAATTACCCCAGGCAAACTGTTTTGTTCATTCAGTGATTACAGTGGTTTTAAAGCCTTATAATTTATCATAGCTCAGAACAATTTAAATCTCAGTTGTGCTCCTTGGAGAAACCGAGACACTTCCCTTCCTTTATTCCTTCTGACAGGCTATTCTTTTAATATCATCTTAATTCTAAGATGGCATAGACTACCTTCCTTACATCACATGGGAAAGAAAAGAGCGCTGACAGCGACAGTTTACCTTTGCACTAGGCTGCAGTGCACAAGTAATGGAGGAGTGTAACGATTCCAAATGGGTATAATTTCTTTCAGGTTCAACTATCAGTTTGCTTGTTTTGCGGCTGCTAATCACCTCTTAAACAAACAATTGCTTTATCTGTGTACTGCGCCTCATTTCACTTTCAAATTATGTGTGTGTTTTGCTCCTCACAGCTTATTATGATCTATAATTAACAATTTTGCAGAAAGCAGAGCCGTACATTGAGGAGAGCCCGCATGCCATCTGAGAAGCACTTGAAACCGGAGGCCTTTGTTTTCATCACAAATGTGGCAAAGAGAAACACCTCCCTTCTCCCTGGTGCACTGTCCTCTCCCAAAGTGCGCAAGGGTAGAGGCAGGAAAATCGAAAGAAAGATTTCAAACTTTGGCAAAATTTCAGCTCACTACCTTTAATCTAAGTAAGCCAGGGGTTCTCAAACTTGACCACATTTTAGCATCACCGGGGAGCTTTACAGGAATCCCCATATCTGGCTCCAGAGCAATTAAGCGTCTCTGGGGGTGAACTCAGGCCAGAGAACTCCACAAAGCTCCCCAGGAAATTACAAAGTGCAGGCAAGACTGGGAACCGCGGTGAGAAACGCTCCCATCTACCACCTCCCAGGAGCTCAGGGAGAAAAACGACAACAGGGAAGAAGGGAATGGTTGAAAGTTTAATTTACTTGATCGTAGTAAAACTTAGATTTTTTTCTAAGTCCATGGAACATCTCCAATCTAAATGACTTGTAGAAGATTTGCTGTACTCATGTTTCAGCTTCTTCAAACTCACCTAGCAAGCAGCGAACTTAATGAAACATGTCACTCTTGGAAGCGAGTGTCTGAGATGATAGTTTGCGACATCATCCGGGATTTCCTGAGTGATTTCTGGAATGGGCAACCTTCATTTTCCTTGTGGTCCAACATCTCTGCAAGGCGTGGCAGCGATACAGACGCAGCTCCTGAAGTTTGTGTTTCGAGGCCCCGTGTGTGTCTCCACTTCCACCCGAGCTGTTGCAATGGAGGGAAACCAGTGGCTTCAGTGTCCTAGGCGCCGGCTCTGAGTTTACTAAGAGCGAGCTCCTGAGCTTCGGATCCCAGGTGCTCTTCGTCCACTGAGGCGCAGGTTTGGGGGCCTGCTTAAAAGTGAGGCTGCTGGATAGACCCCACTCTGAAGTGTGCCGTGCGTCTCCTGTGCCCTCCTCTGTCCTCAGTACACCCCTCTCTTGAAATTGCTCTTTTACCCTTATACTACTGGACTTAAGCATCAACCAGCTTCATCTCAACACTGGCGCACACAAGCACATCTGAATGCAAGGTGCTGCAGGGGGTCAGAACACGACACCACTTTTTATGCCACTTTAGCAGAAGGGTTATTTTGAGGGGGGGATAATTGAGAAACAACTGGTGGCAAAAGAATTGCCTTGGGCCGGTGAGATAGCTCAGTGGCGCGGGCGCCTGCTGGCACGCGAGGTCCTGAGGTCGACCCCCGGTACCCACATACGAAAAAAGAATTGCCTTCACTACTCCCATTTGCCTAAAAACAGGATACGAATTTCCCTTGGAAAGATGTTTTCCTCTCTCACACCTGAAAGAGGAGGACGACTTCTAAGACTTTAATTACTGTAGACTTTCATCAGCCCAGAGCTGACACCGTAAGACACCTTATTAAAGTAACTCTTCTCTTCTATTTGTTTCCCCCATATATTTCTGTCCCAGAATTCACCACCCACACCTAAAAGCCTAAGCCTGTTTTTCTTTGTCTTGGCACTTCTCTATAAATTTATTCTTCTTTCCTAAGATGCTTAGACCACAGTTACAATCACTGGGTTTCTCCCGCCAACCTACACACTGTATGTGTCCATAAACTCTAATTTTCTCTATTAATCTGTCTTTTGTCAGTTTAGTTTCTAGAACCCCAGCCATAGAACCCAGGAAGGTAGAGGAAAAGTTTTTCTTTGTTTTGTTTTGTTGTTTTCCCCTTTTGTATAATATTAATAAGAAATTCTAAAGAGAGAATCTTCGGCAATTTTTTTCTCCTATCCTTCTGCCAAACTACTTACTCTCCACCACACTCACACACACACACACACACACACACAGCTTTATTATCTACTTCAGCAGTCCTAACTATAGCTAGTCACTAGCATCAATCAGGGAGCTTTTAAAATTACAATTTTCTAGACTCCATTCTTAGAATGTAGCCGAGGAATCTGTATTCTGAGAATCCCCTGATGTGATGCTGATGGGTCCACACATGGGTCCACTCATGTAGCCCCTAAGTGGATACTTCGTCAGATCAGGGAGCTGCACCATGGAGCAGCATGCGGAAGAGATATTTAGAAGTGGGCAAGGATTTCTGACACCTCTTCAGTCCCAACAGAACAGTTGTCCAAGTATGCACTGCAGATGTGTCACAGCTCAGAAAGTGAATATGCCTAGTGTCTGCAATCTGTCACTGTTACTGCTCAAATCATTGTTGGAGATGTCAAGGGACAGGGCTACCTTTGGTCATACTTAAAATTCCGAGTTTTCAAAAAATGAGAAAGTAGATACTGCATCCTCAGGTTGCAACTCAACCAAAAACCTCAAATTCAGAGCCGAAAAGGGGCCAAGGAACTGGGAAGAAGGGAGAGATGGTGACAGTTTCCGAGAGGGTTAAAATACGTAGAATGCAGAAGAGAGAAGACCTTACATTTGAAAACAAGTTTGATACAAAATCAGTTTGTAAATGGTAGGACAAGCCAGGGCTGGGAAGCTTCAGAACTCTCCTCGATATCTCTCATTGGCTGGTTTGCCTCACAGATTCTCCTTGCTTTAAAAAAAAAAAACCGCACACACACGTATGCCCTGCAAGGCAAAAAATATTGTGACTAAAACTGCATTCATGAGATTCTTTGATTTAAAAAAATCAATTTGGCAGATCAATTTTTCTTAAACAAGTTCATCATACTCTAGAGCAATGAGCCAGTCAATAGGGAATGTTTTTCAGCCGCTTTCCAGCCTTCCCACTTCAGTAATTGCTAGAATTTCATATTGACAGGCCATAGGATGCTTTGAAGGCTGCATCGATCCATTAGCCTGTGATGCTGCAACCCTGGGCCATGACAATAATGCTGTATCCCCCCAGGGACCAGGGCTGAAATCAAACAGGAGGTAAGACATTACACCATGCATCTGACCCTACAGAAACCAGGCTGCAGCCTCCGTTGGAAACCCATGAAGAAGGAGGAGGAACGAGGAAGTAAGAGCAGGGGATGGAAAAGGAAGGAAGGTAGCAGAGGCTATGGAGGGAGGAAATGCTTGAGAGAGCTGCAGTCTGATTGTACATGGTCTCCATTGAAGAGGAAATCCTGTGTGGCCTGGAGAAACCACAGAGGCAGGGCAGCTGCAGTCGAGAGAAAAACAAACTTGAAACGATTCCAAGAAGGAAGCTAAATGATGCTCATCGTATCACTTTGGTCTTGAACCTTAGCCCATAGTTCTTCTTTAGCAGTGATGTGAATAATTGCTTGTGCCTGGAGCTAAGGAGAAAGGGAGCCTCCTCCAGTACAGCCAAGGAAAATGAAGCAAGGAGGTCAACGAAAATGGAGAAAACTTTATCTTTTGCCTGGAGGTCAAATGATGCATCTTGTTATCATTCCTGGACAGCTGTACTGTACAGTTACACAACTCGCTAACTCAGCAGGTTGTCACAATAGGGATTAGAATAATACACAATGCCTCTTAGAGAAATCAAGGTTTGATTCGCCATAGAGAAATTACCATAGGGAGCCAGGTCGTACTGTCTTTTGCAGTGCAAAGTCTAACTCTGGTAACAGGAAATAAAATCTGACACTCAGAATGTACTTAAGACATTCTAGTAAGGGGCACTGACTTGCCCATTATAAAGCCGCTGTTCATCTATTAATCAGAGAATTGTTCATTAACTATCCTACATGCCACAGCTACATGGGCTTCTCATAAACCTGCTGGAAAGCAATGTCTGTGGAAAGCAAATTTGCACAGGAGATGAAATTGCCACCACATGCTAGCATGGTTAACCATCAATTTTTATGTGGAAATTAGGTATACCTTATTAAAACTCAAAAGCTATGGTTTTACTGCTCTCAAATACAGGCATATGTAGGTACACATATTTGTATCAGTAACACAAACATCATTCTGAGTGGCAGGTCAGCATCTATTAGTTGCTGGCTCTGACCTCAGCCGAGGACAAACCAACACATTTTGTGCCGTCACATGTCACTTTTTGCATGCACCAGATAGCCCAAAGGACACTGACCTCTTCAGCAACTCACATTTTTTTTTTCAGTTTCAATGAAAACCTTACTTAGTGAGTTCATGTGGATATTTGCTCAGTATATTTCATAATCAGAGCCCAACCTGGACCTCATGCAAATACAATTAATCTGTCTACTTCGAATAGACAGCTGTGCCATAACCTATGTGGTTTTCTGCATAAGAAGTTAAATAGAGAGGAAATAAAATTACAAAAGTGACAACTATTTCAATAACAGTTTTGTTGACTATTACTAGACAAACTCATTGATAGAGTTAGATGATATGCAGTTAGTTATATATTTATTTGAGCAAATCCTCAGTGAATTATGGAAAATTAATACTTTGCTTCTAGAATGCAATGTGGGCCACAGTGGATGAGACGTAATGACAATGCCCTCTCTGGCCCCTGAGTTACAGTGGCCTGGGCAAAGCCTGCCACCTAAATACACACTGTATCCTGCACTGTATCATGCATCTAATTCCCATACAAAGCGAGACAGAGAGGCCCACTCCAGGAAGGTTTCTGAGATGCCCCTACCAAAAACAACCTTTCTGTGGACCAACTATATCCAGATAATTGGGGAGATTCTAAAATATGTCTCCCCAGTTTTGCCTTCAGAAATTAGATTTGGTAGATCTGAAGTAGGGTCCTGGATTCTGGTCTTTTGACGTTCCATAGGTGTCTACTGGACAGCCTAGAGCAGAACCCAGCCAGGTGTATAGAGGTTGTTAGGCGTTCTAAATTCTTACTATGTAAAGGGCTACAAATGCAGCCTGGCAGGGGCTGTAGTAGCGGGTTGTAAAAATGTGCATCCCAAACTACAGAATCAGAATCTCCGCTTGAATAAGATGTCCAGGTAATTCGTAGAGACATTAAAGTTCAAGAAGCACTGCTAGGCTGGTGAGATGGCTCAGCGGCATAAGCGCCTGCCTTGCAAGCGCGAGGGCCCGAGTTCGACTCCCGGATCCCACATACGAAAAAGGGGCCGGTGATATCGCTCAGCAGCACGGGTGCCTGTTGGCGCGCGAGGTCCTGAGGTCGACCCCCCGGTACCCACAAAAAAAAAAAAAAAAAAAGAAGCACTGCTATATGTTGTTGGCATATCTACCAGGTCACTTGAAGTTCAATGAATTGCCACCACCTTGCTTTATGGTGAAAAAATATATGCCTTTACTAAGATGTGCCATCAAGTTTTTTATGTCTGATGAATAATATTTCCAGTTTTCAGTAAAACCATTGTTTAAGGCATTATAGCTTAGCCTGTCAAATATCTCTTGCTCTAAAAGGCTATTGAGGATATTATTTTCTTAAGAATGGGGGAACCACAGAATTTTGTACCATTGTTTTTATTGTTTTTCTCTTTTCTCTAAAATAAAAAAAAAAAAGAATGGGGGACCACAAAAAGTGACATAGGTTTCATGAGAAAATGCAGATAATCAACTTTTAAAAAGCAAATGAGGGCCGGTGAGACGGCTCAGCGGCTTAAGCGCCTGCCTTGCAAGCGCGAAGGCCCGAGTTCGACTCCCGGATCCCACATACGAAAAAGGGGCCGGTGATATCGCTCAGCGGCACGGGTGCCTGTTGGCGTGCGAGGTCCTGAGGTCGTCCCCCCGGTACCCACAAAAAAAAAAAAAAAAAAAAAAAAAAAAAAAAAAGCAAATGAGATAAATAAAGCAATCTATAATTCCACCATAGAAGAGATAAAAATACTATTGATATTTTCTTATAGAATATTAATCTAGCCCACATATAAGATCATAAACATTATCAGAGAAGGAAAAACAAGTCATTTTCAGCATAGTTTTTAATACCCTTATAAGATTCTATTCTAGGAACACGTATCTCTCTAAGTAATAGTAGAATACTGTATTGCTATACTTCTGTTCCTCGAGGTTTACTTTCTGGTATTTTTTTTGCTAGTATAAATAAAGTAACACACAACCCGAGCATTACCATTTGGATTGGCATATTCCTGAAGATATTTTTTAAATATCTAGTATCCTCAACATTGTTTGACTCTCTTGAGGAAATGCTATGCTAACATTTTTTTCAAATGAAAATTATAGTGAATCGAATTTCCCTTACTTGTTTTTGTTGTCGGGAATCTCCACGTCAAACACAATGCTCTATCACAATGATTATACTAATACAGATTTGGTGTGTGCCTGTACCTCCTTCGGTGTCAGTATGCGGATTTTAAAATATGCATGTTTGATAAGGTACATCAAATCTTTTAGGGTAGTAGGATACTTATTAATTTAAATAAATGTACTTAGTGGTTTCAGAAGGAAAGATTCCCACGTCACCAAAGTTCCTGTTAGTGTGCGTCACTAAAACACAACTAGGGCAGGAAGATGGAGCCCAGAGAACATGCTGGCACTTACATTCCAAAAGAAGTGTTCTTTGCCATTCTGTTACCAGAAACTTATTTTTTTTAGACATTAAAGCACCCCCCTATAAAATGTTTAAATCTGTGTTAAACGAAGAGCACATTAAATTCAGAGCACAAAATTACTACAAAAGAGAGAGAGGTGAGTATACGAAGAGGATGAAAATGAGCTAAAATAGTGTTAAAAGAAAGAAGAAAGAAAGAAGACAGAAAGAGAAAGAAAGGAAGGAAGGAAGAGAGAGAAAGATGAAAGAAAGGAAGGAAGGAAGGAAGGAAGGAAGGAAGGAAGGAAGGAAGGAAGAAGGAAAGAGAAAGGCCACAAGGAACCCTGACAAATTAGAGTGTCCACATTGGCAGAGCCTCCAAGAATAGCTCCGAACACAGTGATTCCTCAGTGAAATCAGGTTTGCCTCACTGTAAACACAGATCACCAGGCAAGGCCCAGGTTTCTGTTGCAAAGGGACGTTTAGATTTGCCAAAATTTAAATGCATATGAGCGATGATATTAAGGGACCAGAATGGAAAAAGTGAGAATACTCTATCCATGCCCAGGATCTAAACTATGTATGAGATACAGTCAGACAGAAATTTGTCTGCTCAAGCTCAAAATGATGAAGAAGAAGGAATCAAGGAAAAGTAGACAAGCAAGCGGTTCCCATAGCGAGTCCCAGGAGTTCTCAGGAGACTCGATCTGAAGCCTTGTCTCTCCAACAACTGACTTGAGTCCAGAGGACAGAAATTCAATGAAGCCTCCTTATTGCCATGCGTAATATTTGCTGCCTTCTCGGGGCCATCTTGGTGACGGTTAGTTAGGAAAATTTTTCACTCATCAAGAATGGGAAAATTAGGGCCGGTGAGATGGCTCAGCGGCTTAAGCACCTGCCCGGCAAGCGCAAGGACCCGAGTTCGACTCCCGGAACCCACATACGAAAAAGGGGCCGGTGATATCGTTCAGCGGCACGGGCGCCTGCTGGCGCGCGAGGTCCTGAGGTCGACCTCCGGTACCCACAAAAAAAAAAAAAAGAATGGGAAAATTAGATAAGCTGAAACCACAAATAAACTTGAGACAGACTGTTTAATCTTAACACTGAAAATACTGATTGCTAGAGCCTCGGATCTCAGGTCACTTCACAGCCAGACGGAAGCCTGGTTCCTAGGCAGAGAGAGGGCAAGCCCTTTATATAGACGGCCCTTTACCTACCGTAGAAGAAGGAGAACTTGCGCCAGACCTAAATCTTCTAATTATTAAAAATACATGCAAAATTTCAGTTATTTTATGACCTTCTATCCACGTAATACTATTTAATCTAGACATGGGGTTTTTTATCAGTAAAGTGAGACTAACCACTGAACGCAAAAATTTAATGAATTGTAAGTAAAAATGCTTTGCTTGCAGTTTTTGAAAAGTATTTTTACCAGTCTGATTAGCAGCAATATTACAGTGGAACTTATAGGGGATTAGCGTAGCCATTATTTTTGTATTTCCAGCAAACTATTCTCGCTTTTCTTATGCTGACATAACCACCCTCTTCTCACCTCAAAATATCGCCCACAGGCATGGGCACGTGACCCGTGCCCAGCCAAAGTTTTCTTTTCCTAGATTGGGTGACAGATAGATCACATGACCCGGCAGGGCAACGTGACGTTCCCGTGTTGGATCGCTGTATGTGTGAAGAGCCGAGAAGCCCTTTCCACTACGTTTGCTTAACTCTGCCATTTGAAGAAATGCTCCCTGCAGAGCAAAGCCAAGCCAAGATAGAAGTGAGAGCTGGCTGGCTGACTGCCTGAATGGCTGCTGGGGTGCATGACTGGCTGGGAAGGATGGATGGGTGGATGAGCCGTGAAGAAAGTGGCAAGAGAAGGAGAAAAACATCTAGAGTCAAGTGCTTGGCTCCAGTTTTCAAGGCCCCAGGTTCTAGGCTACAGTACAACATGAGTCCTACGAGCTGTGCCTTCCAGGTAACCTTCTAGGGTACGTGTGCCAAAATATTATCTTTTTATTTAACTACTTAAATTTGTTTTCTGTCACTTGCACCCCATAGTTCTGAACAATATAGCATTCTGTACAAATAAAATACTATTTTAATCCTAAAATATTGCCTTTCACACTGATAATATGCAACTCAGACTTCCGGGCCTCATCTCGGGGTCCCCCCACTTTTTCCTCTTGATCCCCATCCTCACATTAGGTTTCCCTTTGCTGCAGCTGCACCAAGGAGTCTCTCACCAAGGGCCCGAGTATGGCGCCAGACTTTCCACAGAATTTTTCTCCGTCTCCTTATGATTTCCACATGTGAATACGTCCACAATTCCCAAAACCACCCACGAGTTTTCCTGTGGATACTCCTTGAAACCTCATTGAACGTGTTATCCTTGTAAAGTTCCTCTGGCCTTTCAATGTTAAGAGAAGTATTAATACAAGTCATGGCTTTCCAACGTCATTAATTCAAATGGGACTCAAGCCACATGCTACCGGAATCTGAAAAAGGATATCATGGCCCTTGGGTGATTTTCTGCTGTGTATAAGACAAGGTCAGGGTTTGCGGACTATGCCTATGGCACATGCTCACACAGCAAAAGTCAGTATTAAGCCTATCAACTGATATGGAATGGGTGAGTTTATAAATAATCTGCCTGTCTCCCAGGAGGATATATTCAATGGAAGGAAAGAGAAAGGGAAAGTGGCTCCTCATTTTGGATCCTGAATAAAACAACACATCCTTATAGACACAAGAAATTTTCAAGGATAAAAAGAAATTCACATTTTAAGATGGGCACTAAAGAAGGTTAAATCACCAAAATATATAAACATATATGCCATACACGATAGTGTGGTATGATACACCCACCTTCCACATCCAAGCAAGTATTTTGCCTTAAGTAATTAGCCAGAGAAAGAAATTCATATTGAGCTGTCACCCTTCATAACCCACATTCTACAGACAACAATAGCTCTCCCAAGTCTAACGTGAGAACATACGTCTGTCTTATACAGCATCCATTTCCCAAACGTGCTCCTTGGGCCTAATGAAAAACTCTGTCTGCCACATCACCTCAGCAGGCCGCATCGTCAGGAAGGCTTCTTCCATTACAAGCCTGTCTTTGAAATACGGTTTCTAAGTCCTCTGGGCTAATTAAGCACAGCTGGGTCTACATCACTCCCGCTCAAGTGTGACGATTAAGCCGACAAGAAAAAATCAATCATCACTAATCACTAAGTCCATCTAGTGACTTTCAGAGGTGCCACATAGGCCGAGCAGGGCAACGGTGATGGTTCTCACCAAGCGACCAGATGGCTGAAGTGTGAGAGTGTGCATTCCTCCTAGGATGATTAACCTGGGTGAGAATTTCAGATGCCCAAAGAACAAGAAAGTGCGAGTGAAGTGCTTGTAATTTCCCAGACACTGCACTGGCTCACGTTTGGGAACAGAAAGGAATGTGTGTAGCTGTAGGCACCACTTATTATTGCCCGAATGGTATCTCTGTGGAAGTTTGTTCAAGATGTCTGTTTTAAAGTGAATATATATTCACTTGTAAAGGGTTTTCACTGAGCAGACTTTTTTCCCTTTTATTGGACTATTCCCCACAGGCCTTGGCCTTATGATGCATTGAGAGTTTATATCTTTTCTGAGTGTGGTCTTTACTGAAGCATTCACTGTAAAGGAGTGTGGTTTATGCCTGTTCCATTTAAATTATCAAAACCATCTCTTCTTTTTAAGGAGAGTGGTATAAAGGTTCAGATCTCCACGTGAAAAACAATTAACACTGACATTACAATTGTTTTCTATAATGTTTTGTGTCAGCTTAGTTTCCCCCATTTTTAATTCTCATCTGTTCAGGAATATTTCATGGTGCTCACTGTAAGAATCGCCTGGAAGGGAACCCAGGTTCTTTTTCATCCAAGTTCCTTAAGGTAGAAGCCATTGTCCCTGTGGGAGAGAATGCAAGCTTATGTGTGCAAGACCCAGTGCTCTTTCTGGTGCAAAATGAATACAGGGATTCATTTAGACAGCAGAAAACTCCACCTTGCCCCTCTCACACTCCAGCTGAGGACAAGTGACAGTGTGAGGAACTCATTTGCAAGCCAGTTTGAAAAGCAAGGGGAACCCTAACAGGAAAACAGCCTCAAGCAGGTGAAGCAATTTTCACTTTTGCCTCTTGAAACTTAAACTTGTGTGTCCACTGTCAACTCACCACATGAATTGTCCTGTACTTGGGACACTGTGGATTCTTTGCTGGAGAATGGACCTGGAAGAAGGAAGACTATAGGTATCAGCTCTGTCACTAACCCTCTGCATCTCTTTTTTCAACTTCAGTGCATGATCATTCTCTTCAGTAAACTGGAATTGCTTAAAAGGAGATAAAGAAAGCCTAACATCTAAGATCACATTTCCCTCTCTTCTTTCAATGTCAGAACATCATAAAGAGAAAATGAAAGATATATCCCTTTAGGTCTCCATTCCTCTTTATCTCTCTAGAAATCTCAAGGTGAGAGACCAGAAACACAATAAGGAAGAGAGCGGTGAAGGAACAGGCTGAGACAGAGGAAGAGAATCTATTGTACCAGGAC
The DNA here is from genome assembly GCA_028451465.1 of Erethizon dorsatum. Lineage (NCBI taxonomy): Eukaryota > Metazoa > Chordata > Mammalia > Rodentia > Erethizontidae > Erethizon > Erethizon dorsatum. Next base: position 82,692,504 of record CM051822.1, read on the forward strand.
TAGATTCCATGAAGAAAATGTTACCCAGATCCCTGCAACTCAGTATAGGAAAACAGAAGGGAAATAGAAGGGCAGAAGGAGCTGGAAAGTAGGCATAAAAGGAAAGTCCTGGGCCAAATTATAAAGGAGGCTAAGATGGTCTACAGTGTTTCCACTCTTCTGTACATACCTCTCATCACTCATCACAATGCTTAGATGCCATTGTGGGTTATGTCTAGAGGCGCCCCCCCCCAAAGGCTCATGCTCTGTTAGGTGGGGCTTTTGGTAGATGGCTAAATCATGGGTATGTGATACAGGATTAAGGGTGTGTGACAACTAAACTAGTCCACTGACTGGTTTAGCACAGTTCTAGGTGTGGATAATAGGAAGGTCCATTCTGGGTGTGGGTGGCACCAACCAATAAGCTTGTAGTCTGGAAGGAATAAAAGGAAAAAGGAAAGTTCACTGTTGGCTGCTTCCTGCCTGCCATGCCATGGGCTGTTTCTCCCCTGCCATGCCCCTCTCCCATGCTGTCCTGCCTTGGAGCCAGTTGACTATGGACTGAAACCTCTAAAACCTGTGAGCTAAATTAAACCTTTCCTCCTTTAATTTGTTGGTGTCAGATATTTTGTCCCAGCAGTGAAAAAGTAAGTAAGACAGGTGCCCAGCATTTTCTTCTCACCCACCCATCCCCACTCTGGCACAATGCCCCTTGCTCCCAAAGAGCCCATCCACACCAGAACATGAGGCCCTTTGTCATCCACTCACCTGACTGAATTTTATGGTTATCTGATCCCTCGTGTATCCCCCACAGCCTCCAGGACAGTGACAACATAGCACATACTCATTGTATACTTGCTGAATGAAAACACAACTGGACTTTGAGGACTGCTGGAAATCACAGGCAATGGCTGCCCCCCAAGTAGATACTGAGGTTCAGCCTTTGAAAAGGGATTTTCAGTTTCCACCAAGGCAATGACCTACTCACCAGCTCTGGAGGAAAGGAAGAAAGGCAACAAAAGCTCGATTTGCTTAATAGTAGGTGGTTAACTCCGGGCCAAGACACACATCATCCAATTATCCTGTATCACGCTGGATTGATGCCAACAATCGCAAAGCCACATTACTGAAGATTTTGAACACCCTGGGCCTGTTAACGCTCTAAGCCATCAGTCATTTTACCACAGTGTGAATGTGACAGATGGTTCCTCAGCCTACTTTGATCAAGAGTAGAAGAGAACAGCCAGTGACATCGGTCTGGTTGGAGTCACAGAGCCATGACTGGGGCTCAGATAGTAAAAGAAGAATGTTCAGGTACCCTACGGGCAAGCTGTCCAGGTGTGAGCCTTGGCTGGCTACAGCAGATGTGTAACCAAACCCAGGGAGGCTCAGCCACTCAGAGCGGCTGTTTCAAGTCTCAAAAACAAGATGCCTCTGTACCTTTAGCAACGCAGGTGACCCACATGAAAAGAGTCAGCTGCACCAAGAAGCTGCTTCACCTTCTGAACCCAAATTCTCCCTAAGCATGCTTTGCCAACGAATGTGTGTCCTAAGGCCAAGACCTGCCATAGTTTAAGCAGACCCCAAGCAGAAGGAAGTGTGGGCAAGAGGTGAGCAAAACTAGGAAAGGGAGACTGTGGATGTCATGCAGACTAGATTTTACAAAGAAAATGTCACCCAGGAAACTCAGTAGAGGAAAACATAGATGAAACCCACACTCACACACACTCACAAACACATATCCAGAGAATAGAAGCACCTCGGCAGTCCATAGAACTTCTAAGTGGGGAGGGCAGATAACCAGTAAAAGGTCCACTGAGCCCTAAGATAGAAGGCAGAGCCATCTAGAGATGCATCACAGTGACGAAGAGGATCTGTCCCTGACCACTCCCAGCTCAGGCAAGAATACACTGAGCAATGAGTGAAAGGCCTGCAGGCCTGCAGGGCTGGGACAGCAAAAACAATTCTGGGCAACAAAAGCAGCTCAGGAGGCCCCACAATACAAAGCTACTGTGATGAAAATGGTGTGGTACTCGCAGAAGAACAGACCCGAGAATGAATGGAACAGATTAGAAGATGCAGAAACAACTCCAAAGACACTCAGCCAGCTTATCTTCAACAAAGGAGGCAAACGCCCCCACTGGAAGAAAGTCAGTGGAGAAGGCCATCTTCCGTACGTCTAGAGAGGGACTACTCAAGGGCTCACTTGGAGTTTCAAAATGGATTGTTCTCCACTGGAGAAAAAAATGGGTACTTGATTTGTGCCTGAGAAAGAAAAAGCAGCAAAGACTTCGAGCCTAAGGAATTGCAGGACTTGCTGGATCAGACGTCACTCTCCTCACCGCTTCTTCAAGACTTGTCCCCACATTTATGCACCTCCATTAGATGATTTGCTATCCTTCCCACCACAAGGACAGACAAAGCTGCCTGTAGGCTGAAAGCCTGAATGCAGCCCACAAAATAAACAGGTGAGGGAAGGAAGAGATGGCAGTTTTGTTGGCAAAACCAGAAGCGCACTGATACATGGGATCTACCTGCAATGCCGGTACACATCACAGCAAGTAAGGTGGGGAGGGAAGTCCTGTGGGACAAGTGGGTCATGCAGGAAAAAGTAACTTACATAAGGACTTTTTAAAGCCATCTTGCAGAATAAAGAGCCATCAGCCCAAGCTAGGGAGATGTGGAAGAGAAGCGTGCAAAGAACTTCCAAAATCCCTTACAATTGCATACAAAGTACCAGCCTGAGTCCTCTGCAGACCCACAGAAAGAAGACACCAGCCAGGCAAGAATTGTCCTGTCCCTCACATGTCCCTCTCCCACTCTACTTCTGTCTCCCAACTTAGTAAAACAGGAAAAAGCAGCTGGCTCATGGGGCAGAAGTAAGCATGAGGGAAAGAGCATGAGAAGCCAAGACTTCCTTCAGGACTAAAGGCTGGCTAGAGAAGAGGAGATTTAAACCTGTATCAGTCTGCTACTGCTGTATAACAAATCACACAATCTTAGCAGCTTACAGCAACATTCATTTCTTAGCTCATAGTTCTGTAGGTCAGAAATCCCTCATGGCTCAGCTGAGTTCTCTGTACAGAATCTCGCAAGACTAAAAGAAGACGTTGGCCTTAAAGTTCTGGGAAGGAATTCACATCCAAGCAGAATTTAGTTCCTTGTGGCTATAGATCTAGGTCTCCATTTCCTGGCTCTTGGCCAGTAGCTACTTTCAGCTCACTGTGGCTCTCATGTCCTCGGACGTGGCTCCGTCTGTCCTCAAGGCAAACAACACGACATTAAATGCTTCTCATACTTAGAATCTCTCTGACCTCCTTTCCTACCAATCACAGAAAGTTCTTTGTTTGTAAAGGACTCAAGTGATTAAATTGGCCCAATTTCATAATCTTTTTGCCATATAAAGTACCATAGTCATGAGCATTATGTCATCATATTTTCAGATTTCTGCAAGGGAAGGAGTTTACATGAGACTCGGGGCCACTGTAGCTCTTTCATAGCTTCTACCCCACCAGAACATTGAGTCAGGTTGGGAATTTGGATCATTCCTTGTGTCTGAGCATTCAAGTTACAGTACTAAATCAATCTGTTTGTAACGCCAAGGAATCGTGGAACTGTGCATTCGTGAAGAATGAACAAAAAAGTCTGCTCCATTGGACCCAGAGAGATGTTCTGTTTGGCCCACGCAGGGTTTTAAAGATCTATAATATCAAATAATGCCAACATTAAAAAAGAAACCAATTTCCCATCTTTGAAAACAAACCAGATTCCCAGCTTCTTTTGAAAAATCTGAAGATTTGGAAACAGCAGACCGACACTGTACATGGCAATAACATTCCGAAGCTCCTCATCTGCTGCCCAGCTCTGACGCAGCCTTGGGCCCTCCAGCTCCCCTCGGTGGCCTGGGAAACCTGGCTGACTCTGTTGGGCGTCGCGTGTTTGCTCTTCTTCTAAAACATCACACAAATGCTGGCTGTCACTACCCGTAAGTGAGGTCATTGGAATGGATGATCTACTTTTGCCCGAGAGGCTGTAATTCCAGTCCATAAGACAGGTTCTTGGTCACTTTTCCCAAAAAGATATAAAATGATCATCTAAGCACAGGGCGGTCCACGTCCCCCGAGAGTAGTATGAGGGCCATAAAATGTACTGAAAATCAAGCAAATGCCCTGGGATTTGCCAAAAAGACTTCAATAAATGGCAAGTGTAGTTTTCCACAAGGCATTGTTTAGGCACTGACTTCCTCAAAAGTAAACAGAAAGTGGAGATGAGAAAGGACAAAGTTACCATCGACATTAAGAGGAAGGGCAGGGCTCCAAAAAAGGAGGGAAATGTAGGCAAAATAAACATTCACCATAAGAGAGCTAATCCCCAGCAGTCCATCTAGAGAAAGGAGCTGAGGGTTTAGAGTGCTTTTTGGTTTGTTTTATTTATTTTCCCCCACAAGATATAAATCAATCTATTTAGATAGGGATGGTCAAGAGAACACATTTTATTGCCGTGGATAATTTCCCAAGAGAAAGGGATCGTTGTTTCCTGTCTCTGTCTCTCTCCCTCTCTCTTTCTCCCTCTCTCTCTCTCCCTT